>JAPSGF010000003.1:33781993-33796416 GCA_035772895.1 Perdix hodgsoniae
GGAAGGGAAGGGAAGGGAAGGGAAGGGAAGTCATCCAGATCACAATTAGTGCACAAATTTGCTTCAGGATAAATACATTATAGTTACAAATGCATTATGCAGTGGTTAGTGCATTTTCACACTGCTTGCATTCAATTATAGCCAAATTTCTGTTCTGTTTCCCTGGAAGAACTTGCTTTCAGCTTCTCTCATAATTAGTGCACTGATTAAGGATATCCCAAGAAATAGTTAATCAGTTTATAAATAAATATGGATAACATTTATGTGAAGAAGAAAAATAAATAAATAAATAAATTAAAAAAAAAAAAAAAAAAAAACCTCTTGCTCCTCCATTTGTATTTGCTTTAATACAGAAGGAAACATAATATTTTTCTTGGAAAGCAATAGAGCAAGACAAGTGAATAGGTGAATAGAGTGGAAGTATTACTTCTTAGTTCAGCCCCTAGTACTGTCAGAGAATCATAGAATGGTTTGGGTTAGGAGGGACCTTAAAAGCTATCCCTCCTGTCATGGGAAGTCTTGACATCTACTACGTCAGACTGCCCAAGGACTTCATCCAACCTTACCTTGAATGCCTTGTCATCATCTAACTTAAAAGAAAAAAAAAAAAAAAAACAAAGCAAATAATCTCTGAGGTGTTGATGAAATTCAAGAGTTTTCTAAAGATGTTTAATTAAGAATTGAAGTAGAAGGTGTGCCTACTGTATACAGCTGTGTGTCTTTTGCATTGATGTAGTTCTTATTTGGGCAATTATATTCTTTATCCCTCTTTTCCCATGTAAATCCACTGGTGATAATCTCTGTTTTCCTAAATTCTATACTGCATTTATTTGCAGCATAAACTCTTATTTGTTCTGTTGTTGTAATAACTGTATTTTTGGCAAAATGTTTTTTTTTAAAAGCAATTCCCCTCTTTGCATTAGGAAACATCAATGCAAGGCATCCTCACACAGACTGGAGCACCTGTTGTTTCCCAGAAAGTGTTCTGTGGCTTACTGTGCTTGGATTGTCCTCAAAGTTTATAAGTATTTTTGTTTTGGTTTGGTTTGGTTTTTTTTGAGAAGTGGAAAACTCACACATAGCTTATCAATTAATTCTAATTGCAGATCCTTTCTGAAAGTGAGGAGGCAATGGATATGTATTATTTTACAAAATCTACTATATTATTCCGTATGTTTTATTTTGAACTCTAATTTTTTGCTATTGGTACCAGCCCAAAATCTTTAAATTCCAGTTCAGGATCTGGAACATCCCATATTTCATCTCCTTTCTCTTTTTGCAAGAGGATATTGTGCTCCAGAAATGAAATGATCAACAAACTGTATTACTTGTATGGAAAGGTATTTTTCATCATTTTGTATTTGATATAGCTTTTACAAAACCTCATCTTTGCTTGAGCCTCTGGCTCTGGCCTTTGGTAAATCTGAAGAATGATGAGAAACAGGCAAATGTCTGTTTAAGAAAAAAATTCATGCTTCTCCCCATTCTGGAATCAATAGATCTCACTTTGCATAGCATTTTCATAAACAGAGAAAACTCTTTACAGCAATGAAATAAAATTAAGATACAGTAGTGCCCTGCAGAACACCCATCATACTTTCAAAATAGACCATTCACTTACTGTAAAGGTTATTTCAAACCAAGAATCCATTTATTTGAATGTATTTCCATTTTAATCAATATCCTTTAGGAATGGTCTCTTTCTTAGGCATGTAAGGTGAGTTGATATAATTTTAAGGGCATGTATTTCTTTTCTAAATATTCTTATATAGGAAGGACATATATGAGATTGGATTTTCACCCCACTAGATATGAGTTAATAGCACATTCTTTATGTTGGTCTAACAAGACGAATGTCAAGATAAGGTAAGATTTTCAAAAGAAGAGGTGTTTCTGTAGCACCTAATCATTGTGTTAAAAATCCTTCATCTGTAATCCCAAAAGATCTTTCTGCTAAACTTTCCTCCTGAAAACCTGAGACAAATTCCACCAAAACTAATGGAAAGATTTCCATTAATTTCAACAGATTTTCAACCACGGTCTTATCAAAAGAACTACTTTCTTTTAATGTGTGAATAGGATATAATTATCTTTCATTACATCAAATGTAGCAGAAGATGGGCAAGTAGCTTTTTCTACTTGGACTTGTACATTTTTGTAACATTTGCAAAATGCTGACTTATGCACAGAGTTACACTTGAAACACAATTACTCATATATAAATCTGCATTTGTGTTTAAATGTCACTGGTAACAAGAACGCTGCTGGTAACAAATTTGTTTATCAAATATACATCAGAAAATGGCACATCAAATAACCGAACGTTTAATAAAAGACATGCTCAGCATTTTTACAGACAGCCTGCATCTTGTCCGACAAACCCTGATGTAAAAAGGAATGCTGTCATTAACATCTAAGGTCCTGGATTGAACTTGTAATGGGAAATTCACAGATTCTGCTCCCTTAACACTTCTGAAGTGTAGTTGTTCATCCAGGGACCAGACTGTAAGGCTGCAAAGAGCTTATAGTCTAAAGTCAAGGGAAGTCCAATTTCAAGGGGGTTTGAAGAATATTCCCCTCAAAAAGTGACAGTGATAATGATTTGATTATTTTTATTTATTTATTTATTTATTTATTTATTTATTTATTTATTTATTTTATCTGAGAGGCATCTGAAATATATTACCATATTTAGATTTCAAGTTGTTTATTCATTTGTCGACAAGATATGCTGAAGGATGACAGGAACGGTCAAAGTTATGGAATGTTTCATACAAAGGTCAGCAAAGGAGACTAGGACTCAGCCTGGGGAAATACAGTGAGGGAAGATAGTCTACAGGTGTTAAACTGGGAATGACTTTGCAAAAGTAAACAGTGAAAGTTCAGTTTTCTAACATTGGAAATGGGAGTTTCTAATTTAGGCTAGCAGGTGACGGATGGAAAGTAAATAAGAGCAAGTGAGGCTAAAACTGCTTCAGAGTTGCTTGCTCTGTCCAAACTGGAAACTGAATCATAGATTTAAGTTTGTTTACATTTATAATGAAGGCTGATGACATCTGAGATGCACTGAGGTATCTGTGATGTCCGTGTGGAACCAGCAGGTACTCCACAAGACCTAAAGGAGATCAGTATTTCTTTCAAATGGCACTGAAGGCCAGAGGGTGATCTAGAACATTCCTAGTTGTGCTGGAGTTGGTCCCAAAGAACAGAGCTTTGAGATGAATAACTTATTGTTTTATTTCTCAAGATTCAGGGTTTGGTGGTATACATTCCTACTTTGTGCCCTTTCTGATTTCAGGGTGGCAATCATTTTTCTTCAGAGACACTCGGGTAACTACTAAGCCACCCTATAGTAAGCATAATGAAGACAAGAAACAACACTGATTCAGCATACAAAATCAGAATGATAGGAAGGTAAATTTTACATCCATTTGCAGCATTAGTGAGACTGATAACAGAACACAACTGAAAAGATACTGAAAAATTGTCTTGGATGCAGTGAAAAGCTAGGAAAAAAATATATATATATATATTAGAGTTTGGTGGAATGCCCTGCAGTGAGAGATATAAGCAGCTCATTCTGTCTAGCATATCAGAGATGTATTTTAGTATACCTGAAAGTCAAAACAGAGTGATTCAAAAGAGTAAAGTCAAAAAGCAATGGCTTTGTTAGGAGGCCTAGCCCTCTTCCTTGATCTGACAATGTACTGTAACACAATTACTGTGATTTATTTGTAGGCTGGGACAAAGTTGCATGGCCCCTTTTCTAAATTTGAAGAAATGTTAATAGTATGTTTATATATTCATGCATAAGGAATAATAAATATATAATTCTAGGTTTGGAAGAATCTTTGAAGAATTGCTATTATTTTATTGAACATTCTATTGGATTAGGGGACTGGAGTATTTACAGAAGTTAACGATTTCTGTTTTCCTCCTGGAGAGATGAAAAGAAAAAAGAAGCAATCTCTTTCCCTAACCATGAGCTCATACCCAATAAAAGTGCCACAATTAACTAGCATCTGCCCAGATTAGCAGACCCATAAAATGAACTTGTGTATATTTGTGCCTGGCTACTTAAATATTCTTGCTTACTTGGATATGTGTTGTATTTAAATGCAAATTTCAAATAACAGACACATGATGTAATTGCTATATAAATAGGAAGGTGGTTTACACACAATTATAGTCGTGCTGTTAGAGGTGATCATTAGTTGCTAATATAAGAAGTTATTTGAACATTAACATATTCCTATTCATAGCAGAATTCATTATGTATTTGGTATGTAAGTAATAGCTTCCTTAATAAACTTAGAATAAATAATCTCTATTTTGTAGATTGCTAAAGATGAATGATAACATTAGAGATTATTAAGGTCTGAAATTCTATAAAATTATCCACATTTAGAAAGACCTTATATATTAAAAAAAAAAAAAAAAAAAAGACATGATGGTTATTTTGATAGCATTTTAACCTATTTCAAATAGATTTTTCACTCGTGTTAAAAACTGATGAAATTAAGCAAGCAGAAAAGAAGACTGAAAGAAGAAAATGTTGAAACTCTAAAGATATGCTGAATGTGTCCTCCCAAAAAGCAGAAGCAATTAATTCCCTATTACATGTGCTTTAAAGGATTACCTATTCATAAATTGCCAATTCTGAAAGAACCATCCCATCAAGATGCCAAGCCAATCAGCTATGACAGAAGTTTGTATTTAAATCCACTCATCCAAAAAGAGGTATGTCACTCCATGAGTGAATCTGGATAAGGAGAGACTATAAACATTTTTGATTCAAGACTACAACAAACTCAGTTCCTATCCTTCCAATGAAATGGTATCCTTCAAATCAACACTTTCTCATCTAATAGTTTTTCTTTAATTTTTTCCAACTTAAAACAAACAAACAAACAAACAAACAAACCCACAAGGTTATGAAGAAACCTTGATAAAATATCAAGAAAGCTTTTTTGCCTGTTGTTGCTCCTAGAAAATGACCAAGGGCACTTCTGCCCTGCAGTTAATTTTCTGCAATTCCTATTGCCATGCCTAAATCAAAACTAAACCCATACATAAGCCTCTTCAAATGTGACTTGGAGAAGCAAATTATACATGCGCATAGATGATATAGTATTCTGCATAGTTCTATTGCAAATAACCAACTTCATGGATATTAGGACATTTCCCAAACACTTCTGGAGTATTTTATTTGAAACTCTTTTTTTTTCCTTTTCACTGTGACATAATGAATTAAATATTATAATATAATTTATTTTCAACCTTTTCCATTAGAATCCAAATGATTCCAAGTAAAATGCAAACATGCTCATTGGATTAAGGCTTAAAAATAACAGAATTTAATTATATTTAAGATTCTAATATTCAAAACCATACCTTGAATGATCTCTTTCAAATTAGAGTTCAAACACTTTTGTTTTCTAGGTCTGTGTTTAAGTCACTTACACCAATCATTTCAGATGGACTGGGTTTTCTGTGACCTACTGTTTTATCAGATTTTTGGTCATCTATAAATTATCTTGGCTACACATAATGCATTGTAATTCCACAGATTTTGGGAGCAATATACACTGATGGCAGCCTAGATAAGAACATCTGTAGGCATTCACACAGTGTCACTCTCTTGAAACAGCTTGGCAGAGAGGACAGCCAGAGAAATGCTAAAAATTTGTTTGCATTGGAAAGTGAATTCAAATTACAATTAAAATGTGATGTTAAAGGTCAGTGGCTACTTCTGGAGTAAATCCCTCACTTCTGAGGAAAAAAATAAAAATAAAAATAAAAATGGCTGATTGGTTTAATTTCCTTTCAAAGTTAGGTTCACTACACCAAATGAGCTACTGTCCTTGCAAAGTGAAGCTTCTGTTCATAGCCTCTTCCCCTCAGTATTCTGTCTTTCATTATTTTTCTGCAATAAAAAATAAATCCTCTTTTTTAATTTTGTAATTTGTTTGCATTCATTCCCTGCAGCTTTCTCAATATGTATCAAAGAACTCATCTATCTAATACAGGGAGAATTATGTCTGACTTGGCTTTAGAGAAACAGATACACAGATTCTGGCCCTACCATCTTGTGTTACTTTAAACTTTCTGCTTTACAACTGCTGAGGACAAGATTACTTGGCGCTCCACAGCTCTTTCCTACTGCATTGCTCAAATGAAATGTTTCAATATTCTTGAAATGAAACATTCTGACATTATCAAAATGCAAGGAGAAGATTTAAATGATTCATTTGGATTTATTCCCATAAAAATGTCACTGAAATCAGCACATTTTCACAACATGTTTTGATTTGGGCAAAGCTGCATTTTTCTTTCCCCCTGGAAAATGATTTCATTAAAAACAAATGACCACCTCTAATTACAACTCACTGAGCCTTTGCTCCAAAAGTCAAAGCCATTAAAACAGCACTTAGACTGTACTTATGGGGAACAGATTCTCTTTTACAGGTTTCTATGAAAAACCTCTTTCTTCCTTGCAGAAGGGCTGGTATGTGATATCCCTGAGACTGCAAGCTGATTTTGTGTCCCTGCATTAACTGGCATCTGCAATTTGTCAAAAAGTTTTCAAGAATTCAATAAACAAGTCAAAAGCAAAAGGCGAAGGGCCCATTCAAACCCTTTGAAGAAAATTATAATTGACTTCTGAATTTAGTTCTGGAAATAGCAAGAAGGAGCTATAAAATTATAGCACTGGATTCTGAGCACAGATCTAAAACAGGACCAACTGAGACATCTTCGGAACCAGAGTCAGTACAGCCATGTGAGAGCAACCTGTTCCCAAACTAATTAGCCTGAATAAACTGATAAACTGAAAAGATGGATTTTGTGATTTTGTCCATGTTATTAGATTAAGTATGCTTCTGCCCATACTATGGCACCAAGGCTTGCCATTGTGCTGAACTCACACCAGTACCAAACCCTGCAGCTCAGCCTGCCTTGTGGGAGTGACCCCAGCTAACGCTGAGTCCAAAAAGTATCTCTTAATACTGTTTGTGGGAGTACTCCAGGCAAAAATGCACCATCAGTATATCAGTGTGGACAGCAGCGCTGCAGTGCCCAGCCCTGTTTAATTTAGAAAAATAGATAGCCAATTAATCTTTCTGTGAGACAGAATAGAGTTCTCCAATCTCTTCCTGTGTGAAGATGCAGGCCTTTGACATCAGACCTAGCAGTGAGCAGGGTCAGCTCTGCCATCCCACTGCACCCATGGGTGTAGATCCTGGCACATCCCCCACTCACTCTGAGATGGAAAGGTTTTATGCTACCTTTAAATTTGTTTGTTACCATGGTCACATGTCCTTCATTTACATTTTGGCCCATCAGAGATCTTCCTTTCCCTTGCATGATTTGGTCATGTACTTAGCTGACAGAGACCATGAAGAGCAAGACATGGAAGAAGACTCTCAAGGAAACCAGCATTCTCTTTTCCTCCTTAGCATTGTGTGCAGCCATCAACACAAACCCTGTGTCTATAGAGCCAATAAAAACCTTCTAAGGTGGGGGCTCCCTCTGCCTGTGAGTCAGGGATGACAGAAGAATCATAGAATGGCCTGGGTTAAAAAGGACTTCAAAGATCATCTAGTTTCAACCTCCCTTCTATGTGCAATCACCAGACCAGGCTGTCCAGAGCCACATCCAGCCTGGCCTTGAATGCCTCCAGGGATGGAGCATCCACAACCTCCTTGGGCAACCTGTTCCAATGTGTCACCACCCTCTGTATGAAAAACTTCCTCCTACTGTCTTAGTTTAAAACCATTCCCCCTTGTCATATCACTATCAACCCTCGTAAACAGCTGTTCCCCCTCCTGTTTATATGCTCCCTTAAAGTACTGGAAGGCCGCAGTGAGATCTCCCCAGAGCCTTCGCTTCTCTGAGCTAAACAAGTTCCCTCAACCTTTCTTCATAGGAGAGGTACTCCAGCCATCTGGAACACTGACAGGGGAGGAGATGAGGTTTTCAGGGTCTCTGTCTAACTCGTGCCTTTCCCATATGCTTCCCATAGTGGCAGGTGCAGCACCAGGCAAGCAGACACCAGTCATCTCTACAGGTTCCCAAGAAATGCACTTGTCAATCAGTAATATTGTCTCAATGAGTAAAGCTTTGAATAAGGCACTAATTGTATAATTTCTGGGGAAGAATGATTAAGTGTGTAGCTTGGATCAGAAGATGGAGGGGTTGAATGGGAAGAGCTTGTGAAGAAGTGACAAGAACAGGGCTGGACAGCAGAAAGGGAATGAGCTGGGAAAACAATTGATAGAAGAAGCAGTTGCGTGACACAAAGGAAAATTCTGTCAGAGATTAAAATCCATGAAAGATTAAAGATGAGTAAAGAGCTCTAGACACTCAGTAATGATCCATTTCAGTGTTTAGAATCTCTGACAGATGATGTGATTCATCAGCCCCCACACACATGCTATTTTTTTTTATTTATTTTTTTTAATATGCATCATCTTTTCTACAGGTTTCCAGGCAAAGAAGGAATGCTGCAAAACCACTCAGTCCCGAACAGCCTGGCATGGGTATGCTGGTGCTGTCCTGGGACTCCTGCCAGGAACAGCAGACACCACCAAACCTCCATCCTCCTCCTCCCAAGGGGGTGGTGAGCAGGCACTCTTCATTTTCCTTCTGTTCCCCTGCGCTGTGGACTTGGTGATTCATTTCTTGCATACATATGAGAAAATATAAAAATATATGTACTTTTACTAGGGCAGCTATGCTTTGAGGGAATGAAAGTTTGATAGATATATGAGTGTGCAAGGGCGTAAATAAGGATTTTGAATAGGTTTTACAAAGAGAACATTTCTAAGCTCATAATTTTGGGTTAAAACACACACACACACACACACACACAAAAAAAAACAAACAAACAACAAAAAAACCAGGTTAATATGAAAGATGAATGAAATCAGATGTAGTTCACCTGTCTGAATCTTCAATGGTCTCATACATCAGCTACAGTAAGTGGGAAGTAGACGTGTCTATGACGACAACTTTGAAAATAACAACAGAAATGTAACTTACATTAAGCTTTTTTCAGTTAAATGAGGCAGTGTTACCTGGTCAATACTGTTTCAGTCCCACAGCTCCCCACTGTACTTCTAGAAGTGCCACAGAATACTTTTATAAGGGTACAAAAAGCAAACTTCCCCACCTCTCTCATCCAAACACATGACTAGCAATCATCACATAAAATGAACAACAACAGCAAACCTGACACTTAAGCAGTCAAATAAATACTCAATACTGTCTTATTCAGGCTTATATATAATATAATAACAATTACTGATGCTGCTGTGGACTTTCTATCTTTTTGAATTTTATGTAACAAAATGTAGAGATCCTTGACTCAAAATTTATGTCTGACTTGCCACCAAGTACCGTCACCTCTGTTGGTGAGAAAAGCATGAATTATCACTCTGGCTATGAACTAGACTACATGACCTCATAGGTCTTTTCTGGCTGTGTTTTCTGAAAGTCTGTTAAAGGCCTCTATCACAACTCCGCCTCTGTGAGCGCAGGAGGGAAGGGGCACTTTTGTTTTGCAATCAAGACACAAAACTGGGACATACAGAATTAAATTTCTATTCTTCTTATCGTAGCTGATATGAGTATGGATACAGGTCAACATGAGAAAAAGTATTATTCTTCAAAATGCTTATATTAACTTGCTGAGTTAGGCATGTCCACCAAAGTAAATGTAATACTGAGAAAACACAAGGTTGTATTTTTTTCTATTGCCTACCTGCTTTTGCATCAAAAACTAGATAGCCAGAGTATTATTGGTAGGTAGAAAAAGACTTTCTTTCAAGAAATGGTAATTAGTTTAAGTAATGGCATTCTAGACTCAGTGAATACAGTACATCCATATTGTGCTGGTTGTGTGGTAATTTGAAAGATATGAACACAAGGCAGTTCAAAGTAACAGCCTCCTCCCTGGGTGAGGTACAAAGTCAATACTGCCTTATTTTGAATCTTAGAGAAATAAATCCTCTTAATTCCTAAGTGAAGTCCAACATAAGATTTGAGCAACTAAGTTTTTGCTACAACAAGTAGAACATAAGAATCATTCCAGCTGGAAGGGACTCTTAAAGGTCATCGTCTCCAAGTCCCTTGCAGTGAGCAGGGACATTTGCAGCTAGATCAGTTGTTTAGAGCCCCATCCTGCCTGATCTTAAATAACTCTAGAGACGGGGCATCCACCACCTCTCTGGGCAACCTGTTTCTGTGCCTCCACATCCTGATTGTACGAAACTTCTCCCCTATATCCAGTCTAAATCTCCCCTCTTTTAGTTTGAAATCATTTCTTCTTGTCTTCTCTCAACAGGACCTGTTAAAGAGTTTGTCCTCCTCCTTCTTAAAGCAGCTCTCTAGATACAGAAAGATCATATCAGGTCTCGCCAGAGCCCTCTCTTTTCCAGGCTACACAGTGCCAGCTTTCTCTGCCTGTCCTTATGTAGAGATGTTCTGTCTCCTGAAACATTTGCGTGACCATAAGATTTATAGGATTTATGTTCTTAGGCCTGATTTCTCTCTCGTGTCATTATTCACCAATTTGAATTCCACTCATGAGGATTTCCCCACAGTTATTGACCAGGATGAGTGGGATAGCCAGTCCCAGAGTGAGCCATTCTGTAGACATTGCTAACTCCAGTCAGGCACCAAAGCTGCACACCATTTACTGAAGAAGCTGAAGACAATTGCATGATTCTCCTGTTTGAGTGATGAGCCTATTGGATGCTTTAGTCTCTCAGAGAAGAATGGGTGAATGAATGAAAAATAAAATTCTAGGAAACAAGCACAATCATTTCTCCTTCCTCTTTCAGCGTGAAATACACTGAGAAAGGAAAAGGAGTTCCTTTATCTCAAGATAATAGCAGAGATCAGATGAAAGCTGGGCTGTCCACCCAGCCTAATTATGGACTTAGAGCAGTACCCTCAGATGTTTTGGATACAACTCCACTAGGTATACACAGCTGCTTTCTGCTCACAGGTACACTGTAGCCATCTAAATTCAGGTGCAGACATGAATAAATTAATTCTGACTCAGGCTAAATCTCATCCTGTGGGGATACTGGGCATCTGAGGGGAATTGGCAGTGGAGGAAAGAAGGAATTCTAGATTTAGTCTTCATGGGTTTTAAATTTTCTCCAAATTGTGCTTCATATACTTTTTACAATCATATCCCGCATGACTCTGAAAATTGGGCAGGTGTTCCTTCATCCCTGATACATACCTGATGATTTACTTCTGGAGATTTACTGCACGGCAGCAGCCAATATGCACCTATATTTCTGAGGACTGTCACATTTGGTGATATACAAGAGTTAAATATCACCATGTATTATTCTTAGTGGCCTTGAGAAATGTACAGGGAAAATATCAAAATATAGGACAATGTGCTGCAAAAATAAACACTTAAAAAAGAAATAAATGTAACTGAAAAACAGCCCCATGCATATGATTACCATTTCAAACAGGGAAAACCTGACCCATTGGATACTCCAGAGAATGCTCCCCAATGAAAAGGTATTCATATATATCAGCATTTGTAAGATCCAGAACAACACCAGGGTCATTTTGTTTAAAATATACTATGAACTCAGCAGGATACATCTGCTTTATATTAGTCTTGTGGAAATAGTATAAAGGGCTCTGGGGGGCTTTTTTGTTGTTGTTGTTGTTGGTGTTGTTTTTCTGGGGTTTTTTTGGATAATTGAGGTAAAATTAAACTTGTGTAAATAAGAAAGCAATTCATGGCAGAAATATCTTGCCATCAGAAGATCTAAAAAAAAATAATAATAAAAAAAAAAAACAGGAA
The DNA here is from genome assembly GCA_035772895.1 of Perdix hodgsoniae. Classification (NCBI taxonomy): domain Eukaryota; kingdom Metazoa; phylum Chordata; class Aves; order Galliformes; family Phasianidae; genus Perdix; species Perdix hodgsoniae. The sequence continues at coordinate 33,793,833 of JAPSGF010000003.1, forward strand.
AAGAAAAGAGAAAAGAAGAAAAGAAAAGAAACAGAAGTCAGAAAATTAAATATGTACTTTTGATTAAGAATTTATTAAAGTATCTAATGACATTTCAATATTCTCATTATCGTTATATTGTAATACTGTTTTGTTGTGGCTGTTTTGTTTTTTTTTTTTTTCCCCCATTCTAGCAATATTAAAAATTATATTTTAATTCTTAATACAACCTCTGTTCAGATTTCAGATCAACTGATTGCTTTTGGGACAGAGTCAACTCCATTCACCTTGTACTGTCATTAAGGCATGTGTAAAGCCAGCAGCTCCTGGAGATGGTTTAAGCTGATCTGATTTGGTAGCATCTTTGCTGCAATTTGTCATTCTCCTTGCACAGATGCAAATGACAAAGAAAGGGAGAATCAGGCCCTCCATACTGACAAAGGGCTCTTATCTTCCCAGTGTTTTCCTAGCTGATCATACTGTTTCCTTGTCCTTTCATTTACGGGTCATCAAGATAAAAGTGTTTACTTGAATTCTTTTTTTTTTTTTTTTTTTCTTTTTTCTTGCTTGCTTCCAAGTCCTGTTATACATAATGTTCCTACTAAGGATGGTCTGTAGTCCTCTAACCAGATCTCTGCTTCTCTCATGTTCTGCTCTGCTGTTTTGATTTCGCTTAATTATTTAATAAAGTCATGTTAGATATTAGCACAGAAAACACAGTAAGTGTGTGGCTGAACTTAAACAACATTCTCTCCTAAATTCCTCTTCATGATCATTCTAAACTGTTGGGGGGATGTCCCCTCATAACTGTGCTGTCCCCACATTTCCAACCCTAGCTCTGTTTTGAGTAACAACCAAGCAGAAAAGATTCATTCGGGCTCTGACATACTTAGTATCAGTGTCTAATACAGTGTGAGATCAGGAGCTGCTACAGTCATCTGTTTGTTTACTTTCTTTCTCAACTTAAATAAAACGAGATGGGAGAAATGTTCTAAACAGATAGTTCCTGCTTATGTGAGAAATTCAAAGGGAATAAAAATAAAAATCTATTTACCCTCCACCACTTGCAATGAATTATGAATAGAGGTGTCACCGATTTGCATAGAGCATGTACATGCAGCTCATTCTTGCTTAATCCTTTTGCTTGAGCTTTTTATTATTTCTTATTATTATAAATTCAAGTACAGAAGGCAATTTCAGTGCCTGAAATATTTAGAGAGGAGACTGATTATATTATTATGGAGAAAACTGATTTTTATCAATTGATTTGGCAAATTCTAGCTCAGACACCTCCAGCTCTTTGATCTCCAATCTTGATTACTGTGACATCCTTCCTACCTTGCTCTGAGTCATATTTCCATGGTATGAGCCATTCAAAGCACAAACAGCAAAGCACAACAATTAGTGTCTTTTAGTTTACTAGCAACATTTCTCTTTCTGGTCCTGCCTATTTTATTACGTGTCAGCCACATCTTTTCCAAGAGTTCAGTTCCAGCTTCTTTATAGCCAGGACATCAGAGATACAGAGGAAAAGCACAGTTTGATGGTTGACAGCAAAACATAATTCTTACGAGGATGAAGATTAGTTCAAGAGTCTCCTCTCTTGAACTAAGAAAGTAGCGTAAGGCAAAAACTGAGCTGCAGTAGCATGTCTGGATAGCCACAGGAAGAATGAACGTCTGCATGGCTTGAGAAGCTGCACAGAGTAAGGGTGCATTCTATCTTTCAGATCAATTAGTCCAGGTTTGTTGGGTGATGGACCCATATGTTTATTGCATATTGTCTTTGACTGCAGTGATGCCATACATCCCATAATGCAAGAATACAGAAGAGAATGAAGCAAACAAACAAAAACGTAAAAAATGTTTAATGAAGAAAAAAATAGGAGCAAAGAAAATGCGGAAAGAGAGAAAGAGGGGCTGCGTGTGGGGAACAATGGGCAGATGGTGTGAGATGTTAGATGGCTGCAACAGTAGTCCTGAAAGAGGCCAAGAAGAGAGACAAGGATGAGAAAAGGGCAAGAGTTAAAACCCTGCAAGCTGACAATCTGCAAGTGGGACAGTTAGGTGTAAGGAGAAGTGAAAAGGAAGACACTGATCTGCAATAAGAGCCATCTACGTTGATAAAGAGGAAGCAAAGGAGGAAGAATTAAATGAAGCTAGCAAGACAGAGCAAGAAAAGAGACAGAAAAAAAATCATTTTTTGGTTTGCTGAGGCAAAGAGGAACAGAATTTCAGGCAAGAAGCATGCTCCAGCGTTGTGGATATGTAGACATGTGAGAGGCAGAAGGACACATAAGCAAGTAGGGCAGATTTCTCTATCATGTAGTGATACTGGATCTGAGCCACTCTGGATCATTGCTGGCTCATAGGAGACTTCTGTTTCTTCATTTACTTCCCCTGCTCTCCCCTCCCACTTCCCATCTTCACTCCCACCCCCCCAAAAAAAAGGGAGAAAGAGAGAAAGAGAGAAAGAGAGAAAGAGGGAAGGAGAGAAAGAAAGAGAGAAAGAGAGAAAGAGAGAAAGAGGGAAAGAGAGAAAGGAAGAAAGGAAGAAAGGAAGAAAGGAAGAAAGGAAGAAAGGAAGAAAGGAAGAAAGAAAGGAA
>JAPSGF010000003.1:33796516-33950392 GCA_035772895.1 Perdix hodgsoniae
TAAGAGAAAGAAAGAAAGAAAGAAAGAAAGAAAGAAAGAAAGAAAGAAAGAAAGAAAAAAGAAAGAAAGAAAGAAAGAAAAGGAAGAAGAAAGGGAGGAAGAAAGGGAGGAAGAAAGAAAGAAGAGAAAAGAAAGAAGAGGAAAGAAAGAAAAGAAAGCAAACAAACAAACAAACAAAAAAGGAAAATAAAACAAAAAGACAAGGAGAAATTATGATTGGTAAAGCAGGAAAATGGTTAATGGTATCAAGCAGAGCAAAGCACTGTCACGGCCCAGAGCCTTGGTGTGTAATAAGTATGTGACCCCAATGTCAAAAAGGTTAGAACATTCCCTGTCTATCCAGACAGGTTCCAAAGGGGGAAAATCATTTTGTCCTCTTTTAGAGGATAGTAAGTCAGAAGGGTGGGAGAAAGAGAGAGGGAAGGAGTCAGAAAATAACTGAGGAGTAAATTGATTTACATTTAAATGTTATATTTTTATTACTTTTTCTTTCCCTACTTTTTTTTTTCTAGTTGGTGTGAAATCTCATCTTTTAAAGAAGACAAACCAGGGTAAGCTATTTCTATAGTACAAAAATATGATTGACACTCTAAGGTAATACTTTTTAAATTCCTCCAATTAAACAAAGCGAATTTAATTTTAAGTTTAATTAAAAGGAAATTTAATTAGAAAGAAGATTAAATTTTAATTAAATTTCTCCAAAATCCTTATCCTTGCCTTTACTGCTAATATTTCTCTCGGAACCAAATCCCTTTTTAATATTCTTAAATTCTATTCTAGTAAACTTCCCCTTTATATTAAAATTATATCTGCCTGGATGTACTTGCTACCAGGAAAAAAAATCATTACCCCTTTTAAAATACTTGAAGAGTACACCTGAGACACACAGCAACTCAAGAGCGACCAGTGGAACATTTGGACATGCTCTGTGTGAGGCATCGCTGAATTAACCCGTGTGCTGCTGAGTGCCCCACAGAAAAAGGGAAAGTATCTTTGTGTTGCAAGATACACCTTTTCTGTACACAGCTACCTGCTGTTCAGCACAGCCAGTATGTATCAGCTGTACTGATCAGCATTTCTTATTCTCTGGTACTGCATCCTTCTTCCTTTTCTTCTGCAGTATCTTGTTTTGTTGTTGACGATGTTTGTACTTTTTTTTCCCCATCTTCTCCAAACTGCTGGGCAGGCTTATGTTGGTTGCAGCCCTCATGATGGACTGGGTCTCATTTTTCTTCCCTAACTCCATGTTCCTCAGGCATCAGTTCCAGTCTCCAAGGCAGACAAAGCAGTCTGATAGCAAAAAGATTATTGCTATAAGGTACTACAGAGGTAGTGTGAGGCTTTGCAAGTCTCTGCTTGTAGGTTCCTACAGGAGACAGCTGGAGCACTACCCATGGCAAAAGGTTTGGAACTAGATGATCTTTAAGGTTCTCTCCAACCTATGCCATGCTATGATTCTGTGGCTCCAAGAACACTGATACACCCACTCTTTCCTGTGTTTCTGAAAGGCAACGTCATGCAGGGGCTGGAAGCTGACCCTGACTGGGCAGGCATTTGACCAGAGGCAACCATAGTAAACAAGCCAGCCCACTCACTCCCCCCCCCCCCTCTAGAAAGAACAATCTGATATCAATTGCATCTGATAGCAATAAGTAGGTGAAAGGAGAATTTGCTACGGTGGAAAGGTGGAAAGGAGACATTCAGGATTGCAGCTGGCGAGACTTTCCAGGATTCAGGGCAGCCTGGTAGCCATTCATGTCCCAGCGCCCAAGTTAAGTGTGCTGCCACAGCCTCTCTCAGGACCTCTCTCCCCAGGATCTTCCTTCCTCATAAAGAAATAGCTTAAATACATCATCCCATATTCACATCCATCCATGTTTATTTTAAAACATTGTCATTGTGACAACGTTCTTGTCAGTGGATACCGGATCATATATCAGTATGCTCATACATAGCATCAGTATTTAGGCAGCTATTCTTATATATAACATTTAATCTGCAGAACTCATACATTGCTACACCTGATAGATACCTATTGCTTTGGCATTCCCTCCTTAACAATAGGGAGGACCAGACATTTCAGATAGAAATTTAAGAACTCAGCAATGGACCATTTGGAAAACTCAGCGCAAAGGTCTTTGTCTACAAATGCTTTGTCTACAAATCTGTCAACCAGAAAAGTCACATGACCACTTAGAGAAATAACTGCAAATATTTGCATCTGTGGCACACACATTTTCATGTATTTTTTATTATTTTCAGTCAACAATCTCCATTGGGTGCTAGTCTGTACTACAGTTCATTCAGCATCTGAAGGGCTGCTCATTGAAAACATTCCTCAGAATTTGAAGGACTCCATTTGCTTATTGAAGGAAGCCAAATAGGACCTACCTTCCCTGCTGAAATCAAAGCAGTATTCCCAGAAGCTGCAGTACTTGCAAGGTCAGCCTCAGCAGCCTCACCACCTAGCAGACCCATCATAGCCCTGCATACTGTGCTCTGCATCTACAGAAATTTTCTAGTATCTGCCTGCTTTAGTCACTTCTCTCCTACTTACTGACATTTCTGGGGTCACTTAGGTTTCTCCTGGACAGCAGTACAGCAATCTCTATCTTTTTCTTTTTTTTTTCTTTTTCTTTTTTTTTTAATAATAATCTTTCTATGTTCCTGCACTCTGAAATCATCTGTTTTGTCCCCGTTGCCATCTCATTCACCTTCTGCTCTTTATGCTCTCCACGCTTCCCTCCTGCCCACTACAAAAATCAGCAAGAGTCGACCTCTCTCCTCACCAGCTGTCAGACCTGGCTGAGGCTCCTGAACAATGGAACTATTGTCTTGCAGTGTATTTTTTCCTGCCTCTCTTAAAGATAAACACAGACCAAGTGATAAAAATCCATACGCTATGAGTCTTCTGTGGCCAATGACTGCAAAACATGCACAGCAAAGACTGACAAATTAAGTGGGCCAAAGCTAGTATTTGTCTTATTTTTTTCTTATTTTTTCACAGATGCAGCCCTAAAAGTATTGTAGGAAAAATCAGATAAGACAGTGATAATATTTTATTTACAGCCATTAAATTGTTAGCATGATGGAGATTCATGTTCTTGTTATTTTATACCATTATTCATTTCCAAAATGTGTTTCTTTCCTGGGACAAAGGAATTTTGTTATTAGCTTCCATTATGATAAGAGCTGCACAGATAAGATCTAACAGACAATCATAGGATATTAAGGAGGAAACAGAGGAAAGGAAATATAATTATTGTTATTTTCAAAATGAGAAACTGAGGCAAAGAGAAAAAAGTTTTGGGTACTGACATTTTGAAAATGCACTCCCTACCTAATTTGAAGATTTCCACAAAATTCAACCAGAAAATATTTGCAAAACTAATAATTTAATTCTTATTTCCTTAGCCCTAGAGTGCTACTTTAACAGCAACAAATAATTTCATTAATTTATATGGAACACAAACTTAAGATATAACAAAACCAAAGGACTTTCTGGATTACTGATTGAAAATGCTTAGATAAATATAATACGATTCAGGTGATGAAACATGATACAACTAGATATCCTGGAGGAAATTGACAGATAATTTGGCTTCATCTTCTGTATGAGGGTTCAGCCCACTGAGATTGTTCCCTGTGTGAGAAAAAATTGCCCTCTTAAGGCAATTACCAAATGTTTGAGACTGCCAGTATTATGTGAAGTTCCAATGCGTATGAGACGTGCTGTACATACTTAGAGAACTCCAACACCACTAAGCCTGATACTGTTTCAGCCATTCAAAAAAAAAAAAAAAAAAAAAAAAAAACAAAAAAAAAGGCAGAGGAAGACAGAATGCTTATGCTCATCACCATATTAGAAGATGTTCCTCCTGCGAACATAACCCGGGCCGTGTTCTTAACCAGCATGTATTGTGACACTGAGCTGGAAATTCTGGTGCTGTGCTACTGTGCTATGGTTAGTAATGTAGATTGTGATACCATGATGCTTGAGAAAGCAAGACTTAAAAACTAAACAAAACAAAACCATGTATGAAACTGTAAATAAAAGTCCAAGAGCACTGCACTTTATCTGTTTCCTTTGATTTAGATTTTCTGAAGTGATATACTCTATCTGTAGATCTGAATTATTTGCAGGAGAGAAGGGAAACAAGTAGTGCCAGACTGCTTGAAGCCAATGCTTGACCTGATACAGCGTGCCATCCTGCAGTAACAAAGGAGTCATCAGCAGAAGGTTCAAGAAATTTCTTACAAAAGAACTTTCTTCCTTTCCCACAGCAAGGTAAGATCTTCTTATGTCTGGAAGTATAAAGATTTATCTCCCTTCTCTTGCTGATGTTGAAAGAAAACTGTTCTTTACCATTAAGTGTATTCTGCAGACTATCCAGAGAGTAAGGAGCTTTCATCACGTAGACACAAAAATAGAGAGAGTTTTATGGGGTGTGTTTCATTCCCGTTGGGTGCCCACCAGCCATGACTACTGCCCTTTGGGCCACACAATCAACCTCCTCACTCATGAAGATAAATGTCGTATCAGCCCTGCAGTAAGCCATCATCTATTCTTGAGAAACAAAGAGAGTATATAGCATGACCTTCCTTGAAATATTGGATCTATTTACACAGGTTTGCGTGGACCACATTACTTATGAGTCACCAAGGGGAAACTGAGCTCCTTGTAGATAAAGCGATCAGTGCAAACCACTGTAAATAAATCTGAAATTTCTATGAAGGTCGCACTGTGTCTGATTTATACTTCAGCACCCTATGAAATAATGTTGACCAGGTAAGTGGTTTTCAATTATTAATTTTTTATTCACATAAGGAAAAAAAACTTTTTTTTTTTTTTTTTTTTGGTAGTGTAAAGGACTAACCTATTTTAAAGTGCATCTGGTTAGAGAGATGACACATGCACAGGAAGTAAGTTATTATTGTCTGGCAAAAGGCTAAATGTTCCTGGACCAGATTCTGCCACTCTCTCACCAGGATGACTGGCACAGACATACATAACTGAATCAAACCCAGCAGCAGCCACAGATGATCCTTAGAAAGTCTGAAGTTCCTTTTTGCTGATTAATCTATACCTTTGTTTACATGAAGAATCCCAGTGTAGGTCAAGTCTAAGTGAAGGCTTAAGTGAACTGCTTATCAGCAGTCATCATCAGCATAGACTTTTGGTCTTAGGAAATAAGTGATGCTCCAGAAGTGGATGTCAAGAAACTTGTTTCTTTCATTAATCTGCTTTGTTACTAATTTCATTTCTTCAAGCAGCTTTTATTTTGCTTCTACAGTAAAACAAGAGAGACTGTGATAGCAGAGAGGAAACCTAGTGCAATTATAACATGGATAATAACTGTTTGAACTTAATTTTATGTTCAGAAGAGTCTTCCGGTTGAATGCTTATTCATTTGCTTCAGTTTGAAAAATCAGACCAAAAACTTATGAGCAGATTCTCTAAAAATATTGCCAAGATTTCTACTTTCTGTACAAAATTTCACTGGAGGTAAAAAGGAGTTATTTGGTAAGTGAACTTGGTTACATAAGTATTTCTAGGGACACATGCTGAAGTTTTGGTAACCTAAGCAGGACAAAGTAATAACAATCTATTCTGGAGTGCCTAAAGTAAGAACAGGAAAAACAGTCTGTAGAGAATCACTGCTAGAAATCTTGAAGTTGCCTGAACTGTTTCTCGCAGAAGTAAGTCTTACTTAACACAGTGGCAGGTCAATATTCAAGAAGACTTAGAGGATCTTCAGAAAGACAAAGCAGTGTGGATGATGATAGCAGAAGAAATTTGGAACAGGCAAAGAGAACAGTGATCTTTGGAAAGAAAAGAGTTTGAGTTACTGAATGATTCTTCCACAAACTCATATTTCAAGTTACATATGAACAAGACCAGCCCTGAGCAAAAAGCACTCATCTAAGGCAGCAAAGCACTTGGGAGCAGCAAAATGTCCAAAGTCATGCTGTTTTATTCTCAAATCCCTCAAAACCAGACCTAGCCACTGCAGCAGCGATAATAATATAGATCAGCAGTTACCCTTGTAAGGAGTTTGAAGCTCTCAACAGAACTGATTGTCTAAGTATTCTTACATATCCGATGTAATTGGTTTTCACCAATGATGAAGCCAGACAACGTGTTTATCTTGCTGCACCTGTCCCTAACTAACTAGGCCAAGCTGTCTACCATTCTTCCAATTCAGGCTGCATGTAGAGATGAAGCTCTGACCACTTCCCACCACAACACTCAGGAAAGACATGTGGCTACCTGCATCACTGTGCTTATATATCATATAAGTACACACAGAAAATAGAACAAAACTGAATTGGTTTAATGTTTTAGGCATACCTGTACCCCTGCTTGGAATATTAAATTTGATTCAGTTCATCTTTATAAAGAAATAAAAGGGTGGGGTTCTTAGCATGGAATTTTCATTGCTCTGGTGTTTCCTGGAGCAGAGAATTAACAGTGCACGTAAACTTTTTTTTTTTTTTTTTTTTTTTTGGTCAAAACCCCCTATATTTTCCAGTTCTATTTCTGATTTTTCATTTTCAGAGAAAAGCTCAAAAGTTATCTCCATATGGATACTGCAGGTTAAATATGCTTTCTTTAAAATTTCCTGTAATATATGCCCAGCTCTGCTACCTTAAACATTTAATAAAATGAGCTAAGTTAGAAATGGGTCTGAGCCATAGCCTATCAGTCCAAATAGATTAAGGTTTCTCTAAACAAGATTGAAATTTTAAAATCAGATTGGTTAATTTAAACCAGACCAGGACCAGCTTTTTATCATCATCAGCAGTTCTGCCACACCTCAAGACCTTTTATCAAATCTATGCCTCAGCAAATTTAAATGCTAGTTTAACTGCAGTTTCTAGTTAAATGACAGTTAATTACATTCTTGTAGTTCAGATTAATCGCTTTAGCATATGAGTACCTCACACACTGGACAGAAACATATCTGAAATGTCTCTGTAAAAGCTGAGTCAGAGCAGAGGGTTTTCTTCCCAGCGTGAAACCACCTTTCTGTCCTACAAAGGGCAAATAGTAACACACATGAGCTCAGAACTGGGGAGATGATTCATGTGGGTTAACCACTGTTTTCCTGGGAAAAGGATCACAGAATCACATGGATGGGGATGAAGCCCCCAGAGGAGGCTGCTGAACTACCATTAGCACATTTAACAGGTGTTTTTTGTTGCTGTCATTGTTTGTTTGTTTTTTTTCACTGTGTGTGTGTGTTTTTTTTTTTTCCTTACTACTATTATGAAATTATTACGACAAGTCATTTCACAAGTAACCAAACAAAAAACAAAACTCAAATTTGTTAGGGCCTGTGCAAATGTACAACAAAATGTCAGTTTGCATCCCAGAGAACTGGAAATTTAGAAAGTTTACAGATGAAGTATGTCAAGTGATTGCTTTTAATTTAAAGTGGGTGCAATGACTTCAGAATAATTGCATTAGAAAACCATCCACGCAAAATATTAATTCATATTTTCATTTATTTCATTTGGCATTTTCTTTTACCTCATTTTCTTGGCCTAGATTTATCAGTAGTCTGTTGACCCTCAAAGACTATTTGAGAAGTGGTACAGTTTTGGCAAGGGCTAAATTCTAGCAGAAGACTCTTTGAAACTCACTGTAAATCTCTCTGTTCTGTTGCTCTACAGACCCTGCTTCACCATCTGCCTTGCGAATTGCATTTTTGTTGCGGTATTTCACAAGTTTTAAAATACGGTTATTACGATCCATAAACTGGCTTTCACTGAGATTATTAATTAAGTCCAAAATATTGAACCGACATGCTTTGTGAAATATAGCTCAAATGTCACTGCACGGCTGCCATTATAACACATCTGCATAATATTAGATTGGAGAGCTGAGAAGCTGTAAGTTTTTTGTTTGTTGCAGGGGGGAGGTTTATTTTGTTTTCCCTTGTAGCAGTCCAAGAAGTAAAACCTGGAGCCTTAAAGTCAGGTGGATGAGATAAATTGAAACGGATCTTATTGCTCCCAAACACTCTCCTGGAAATAATGGCATCTTGACATTTTATCAGTCACTCATGCGGTCATTCTCAGCGGTATCAGCCAGAGCTTGAAGGATAGAGCCGTAAAGAAAGGATTGTCAGCCATAAACATTCCTCAAAACCATGAAAGCCACAAATGAAAGCTTAAGTAATGGAGGACGGAATACCCTTGATATTTCAACAATTACCTGCAACAACAGGCTTTGTTCAGAGCCCTGGCCATTTTTTCAAAAGCCTTTAGTTGTCATGGCCAGTATAGGATAGGGGGAGGAAAAAAAGAAAAAAAGAAAAAAAAAAAAAGGAAAAAAAAAAAGAAAGGAGAAAGAGAGAAAAAGAGAGAAAAAGAAAAGGTTCAAAAGCTCTGATGTGAAAAATAAACTTAAGTGCTTGCACATATTAGGAGGTGTATGAAATTTTTTTAATCAAGATTTATTGTCAGATATTAGAATCATCAGGCATGTAGTGAGATTCTTTTTTTCCTTTTCCTTCAAGAGATCATTAGAAAGACATTCATGCTGCTGAGCTGCTACCTCTGTGGCCATTTCTAATGTCAAATTATGGAGGAAAAAAAATGACGGTTAGAAGCGCATGGCAATTGAAGGAGCTTCAGTAACGGACAGAAGTGAGAGAGTGGGAAAGCAAAAGTAAATTCAGTTTCATTGCAGACAAATACAATACTTTTTTTTGGTGGACATAAAAGAAAAAAGAAAAAATACATAGCCTTTTTGTCATTATTTTACCAATTTAGAGCTCATGGAGACTAAGTGAAATGTAGTGCTTGGTATCCAAGTCAACCCAGACTCTGGAGGCAGCAAACATGAAAGGTTAAATGCTCTAGAAATTGCATTTGTAGAGTTTCTCAACTTAGGAGATTAATAGTTACTCAAAGCAATGGATAAATATTAGCAAAGGACCATTAACAAAGAAAAACACATCAGTGAATCAGAGCTCACCAGCTTATCAGATCAATTTTAAATAGGTTTATCTTGGGCTTTTCTAGCACCTTAATGAGGAACAAATTGGTTTTTTACCCCTTTTTGTTTCCTGAGCTGTTGTTGACTTTTTGATGTTCTCTACATCTGACCATTAAAATAAATGTGTTGGTAGCATAAGTGTGTTAATTCCCTCTTCCCTGCAGGTTCCTGAATACAGTCATTTTATAAAATTTCCTTTTATTACTCTGCTTATGGTCACCTAAAGTGTAAGAAGAAATGAGTTACTGTTGCTTGGTGATTCCTAGTAAGGTAGAAGAGATCAAGTAATGAATTGAAAAAAAAAAAAAAAAAAAAAGAAGAAGAAGCAGGAGGCCAGCTTTTCTTTCGTCCTATATTTATGTAGACCACAGTAAGAATAGCTAAGACAGTGTGTATTCACTTGTGTAAGCTTGTGGTCAGAAAGAAAAGAATCTCACATCGTGTTTGCAAACAAGTATTGAATCCAGCCAATTTAAAAGCTCCATTTTAGTTTTAAACCTCCAAGAGTAAAATAAGAGAGAAAGAGACAGAGGGAGGAGGGGGAGAGCTTTCTTAACTAAGCTCATTTGATTACAGGTAGATGTTTGCAGCCATGTGAAATGCCCCAGGGCATGCCAGTGGCCTTCTTTGCCATCTCAAAAAACTGCAATTCCCTGATAAAGCCTGGACTATTTCAGACACTTTGATTTGGACAATCAAAGGTTTTCCAAAATGATTCAAAGGTGAGGGAAATTGAAATGAACTGGAAAGACAAACTTCCCCAAGTCATGTAGACATCTGCCTCTGGGCCACTGGCTTAACTTTTGGCACCCAGATATTACTATGGAGAACCCTTTTTCCGGGGGTACCTTTGTCTAATGTCCATAACACTGCCCTGAGAGCTAGGGACTGGCTTTTCTCCTGACTAGTTGAGTAAATTGTAAAGATCCATTACACACTTCCACTTTCATTATCCATGTTTGTCATACAAGTTCCGTTTATTTAACCTAAGCTGTCTGCGAAGTGGGAATTCCCCTGAATCATTGTAAAAGTAACATCAGCCTTTTTTGGGTTCCAAGTGCTGAGATAACAAAATAGTTCCCCCAGCCTTTGAATTTTTTGATGTTGAGGTGTTGGTGTTGGTGTTGGTTTTCAGTTTGAAAGCATGGTAGAAACTGTGTGTGACTTGAAGTACCTGTGAGATGAAATTTGTTGCTCTCTGAATCTGTGAATTCTTGCAGAAGAATATTCCTCTACCTCCATCAACACTTACACATCCCAGGTCAGGGGCATCATACAGTCCCATTCTGACTATAGATCTAACGGATGAGTGACATCTTTGTAGTCTCTTTCATGATCTACTGGTCATGCAAACCTGATAGGTTCCTGCAAAAGTCTTGATTTAGGTGAAACAATTTTTTTTAATTATTTTTTATTTATTCATTTATTTATTGTAAAAAAAATTGCTATCAGACAATGACGTCAGTTTTATACAGAACTGAGATGTACAAGGTCTGTAGGAAACCCTTTCTGTGCATATCGCAGCTGACAAACTGGTGCAATTGCCTTTACATTTTTTCTTTACATTAGAATTGTCTGAGTTCTGCAAATAATGATGCTGGCAAGTATAGAAATCTCCTTCAGATTCATATATTCATCCCATTTTCATGACAAAAAAGGTGTGGTTTTTTTTTTTTGTTTTTTTTTGTGTGTGTGTGTGTATGTGAATACTTCACATTTTTATAGAGGGAAGAACATTGTTATCATGAGGTTAAATGTTGCAGTGTAGGTCTGAACAAGTTGAAATACAGAATAACATTTCTACTTCCTCCAATGAAATATGTATTTTATCTCCTATGAAGACTTGTTTCTTGCTGGTCTCTGTCAGCAGGAGCCATCAACATAATAGTGTTTAGCTGACCTGTGAAAGAGCTTCTGGTAACCACCACTCAAAAGCTCCATTAAGACAGAATCATTTAAGCTGATTCCATAACAATGTGAAACTTTTGTAAAATGAGGTTAGAAGGTTGATGCATTTTATATAACCAAATGCAACCATTTGGGGCCTGAACTTGTGAGCTGCTGAATAGTTTCAACTTCCATTAACAATACAGACATGCTCAGCATGTTAAGAGATCTGTAACAATGAAATCTGGAATTTCAGGATAACATTTTAGTTACAGTAATAACAGTAAAAGTGCACAGGAATTTGAAGATATTACTGAAATGAATGAAACAAAACACATGCCTATTTATTCATTACTGATGGTAGTTTCCTGTTGAAAAACCTTGCCTTCCCTTGCCTAGCTTTACCTTCCTCCTCCTCTTTACTGCAGAATGCCTCTTAGAGAACATAGTATAGCTAATATGCTTAAAGACAAACCTTTTTGACACTGTTCCTTAACAAGCATCAAATGTGTTATATGCCAATAATTACTTAGGCAATTCTAGTTTGTAGTAGGTGCAAAAAAACGTACCATAGGTCTACTCAACATGAATAAAGGGCCAGTATCCCATGTAGATGAATGAGATGAGAAATCTAGCTTGGAAAAATTCCAGTTGAGTTCCATGTTTTCTTAGGAAGGTTTATAATTTAGTTCTATATATAAATGCATTAAATAATGTTTAAAACTGATTAGTTGACTCCAAAAGGAGACAAAATCCACGGCCATTTTCTTCTGCTAGATAAAATCCTTAGCATTTATTTATTCATTTCTGATTTATCCCAATCAAAAAGATCTTGGTGATGTCAATAATGATCTGAACCTGCAGAGTATCAAACTCTAGAATATGTTCAAGATTTGCTGCTTCTATTGACTGCAGCAGGCCTGGACAGATTCCACCAACCAGATCAAAGCTAGGATGCATTCAGAATTAAATTTCATCAGTGTCTCTAGAAAAATCACTGCTAAGAAGTAGGTTAAATAATGGTTTATGGGAAGTTATAGACAGTTTACCAAACAAACTCACTTTCCTCTTGAAAATCAGAGGTCTTGAACACACAAATCACTCCTCTTCCTTGGGCTATTTATCATTTTTAGAGATTATAAATTATACACGCCCAAGTTCCACTTTTATACACCAGCAACCATAAGAATGCAGTTGCAAAACAAAACACTTTGAAGGGTATGTTCCCCTTCCAAAAAGGAAGAAAAATAATAATAATAATAATAATAAGAAGAAGAAGAAGAAGAAGAAGAAGAATGCAATACCTAAGTTTGCAGTAACATTTTCTACTCAGGAATCTCAAACGGGTTAGAAATGGGTTATCAATCTCATTAAACCCCTGAGAGGCAGGAATCTAGCTATTATCTTTATTACTTTTCTTTAAGGGGGACAGGGAATTATCTTAAGTTTGTACATCTTAAGGGGAAGATTTGCAAATGTTTCTCACTCTTGTTATTACTGTTCAGCTCCAAACAGTTTTAAACAGGTTTGGGAACAATGTATTGATTGTTCTAAGCCGAGATAGACTACCTGATTTATAACATGCTGACAGCAACACTGAATAGATCAGGGCTCCTAACACTGACCAACTGACTGTTGTTAGTGCAGTTAATAAGTTAATTCCTAGGATGTAGCCACTGCCTCACTGAAATCATTATCAGAAATTAACTGATGGAGTTTGGGATCATTCACTGATTATGGGAAAAAATACCACAACTGGAAGTACAAACTCAACTCCCTGCAAAGGGCAACATTTTGAGTGGAGAGGAGCAACTCACAAACCTAGGGCCAGCAGCATAAAACCCCAGAGATGCTCTATATCTCAGTTTTCCTTCTAGCTAGGTCTTGATGACTTAGTTGAATTCTGGATCACAATTCAGAGCTATCTCCCTCTAGTCACTGAGCAGTTTCAGTGACCTGAGATACGAATAAGGCCAGATTTAGACTTTCATATTCGATGTGTAGATGGAAATGTCTACAGCTGGGCTTAGCAGCCTGAGATTTCATTGTTTTCAGCAGTGATTCAGTCAGAACTATATGAAACACTATTCAGTCCACCTTAAAGTGGATATTAGCATTTTCTTAGCTATCTGTGGCATTAATTGAAGAAGATGCTTTTAATACTTTGACTGTACTGTGCTGTCTGCAACAGACAAACAGACTTACAGCAATAATAGAAACTTTTATGTCTGGAGGTCTGAATCTTGAGCTGAATCCCAGCTTGCATTGCACTCCTGCAGTCAGGTATCTATTTTTTTCATGTACTGAGATGCCAAAGTTAACAGCCTGAGTCTTGCCCTGTGGCACTTTGGATCTTCAGTCTTCTCTTTACTAGTAGCACTTTTTACAAAGTTTTCTTAGGCAAACAGGCCCAGGGAGGCACAGCTGATTGCTCAAGGTCATCACTACAGAAACAGAATATGAATCTCCTTCCATCTTCTGCTCCCAAGTCACTGGGCAGAACTCCTTCTGCTGTGGAAGACATGTTTTCCAACAGAGAGAGCTTATTTTCTGGAGAAAATCTCCTTTGACATCTCTCCATATTCATCTCCAGAGGCTGTTAGCCTCCATTGGAAAATCATTCAGCTCAGCCCTCACACCACACTGGCTCTAGGAGGTCATGCCTTCTCATGACACATTTGTCTTTCTCTCTTTTCAATACCACATGTAGATGCTTACAAAACCTTAGGAGATTACAAACATGCTATATTCCCCTAGAAACACACAATCTAACAAGCCATTTCCTAGATACCTGGAGTTAAATAAAATGTAGGTTCAGCCAGTACTCAGAAGGAGTTTTCCAATTTTTGTTTTACTTCATAAACATTAAGAATATCAGTCTATGTTCACTCTAATTACAAAGTAAATTGCCTGATTAATGTCAAAACTGCAGATAAGCAAAATATCTGTTTCTTTGCTGTTTTCATCAGTTTTGAAGATATTTCTTGTGTTCTGCAGATATTAAGGGAGTTTGACAGGTTGTGGGACATGTGGGAGACTGGTTCCCCAAACTCCTGCACTGCCATTGTGGAAAGAACTGTATGTGAAGTGCATCAGAACATCCCTGAATAGCTAAACAGGCAAGTGAGACAAGACATGAAAAAGGATACGTCCACAGAGGTACCTGGACAGAATTATATGATAGGTCAAGGGAAAAATTAAAAAACAAATTACAAAGCTCTTGCCTTTCTCTAAGTGCATTTGCCGCACAGTAAAATAGGAAAATGACTTGTTTATCTAGGCTTTATTATTTTAGTAAGTATCACTAGATGAGATTCTCCTAATCTTTGTATAATTAGACAGTTCTTTGTTCCTGACTTACAGTCATTACTTCAAGTTCTGGCAGTCTGAAACTCCAGCTTCAGGCTGACGTCTGGACTTTCTGACATCAGTGTGGCATACAAAACAAAATGAACTAGGAACAGTAAAATCTATTTTCTTTTGCCTTCCTGCAGATATGTTCACAGAAAACATATGTGTCACCAGTTGATTATCCCCAGGGAAGTCTGCATTATCATATTGCACTGTGCTCTTAAACAAAAATGAACATGCAGCCCACACATTCTACTTTCTTCCACAGCACCTGCCAAATGTGTTTAAAACCCTAAAGAGTGTTGGCTTTGCTCTTTGTGAATGTGCTTAGTTAGGATATGAATTCAAAACTGAGCTGTGCTTTGCTTGATCTGGAACTCACTTTGCCAAGAGGATGCAAACGAGAACATATAAGTGCTGACAGTTCTCCAATGCCATTCCCACAAATCCTCCTCCAGGGACAGATAAATAATGAAACAACTCATTGGGAAATAACACTAAAGCAGCTCAGCCCACAGAACCACGGGATATCTACCAGGCATACATGGGCAAATGCAGAAACACTGAGAACATTTAGCAACACAGACAGGACTATGGGAATCCTCATGCTTGTCTAGGCTAATCGAAGCGTAAATCTGGAGTAAATGGAGCTACAGTGATGCAAACTGTCATAACAGATTGAGACTCAGAGCTCCTTCCATCTACCTACATGATAGGAAAAATCTCCATCATCTCTGTGTAAAGGAATATTTCTTAATATTTCTTTTTCAAATGCCTACTCTGCCCATTTCAGCATTGCTGAAATAAAAATTATATTGTACATTCACCATACTTGACTTTTATTCTGTTATTTCAGTTATGCAACCCTTCACCAAAATAATTCTTTTTTTTTTCTTTTTTGTTTTCCTTTATTTACTACTTTGTACGCAGCCTTTATGTCCAAGCTGTCAGTGAACTGAGTTAGATCAGGCAAATTTTTACTTCCAAGACTGTGCTGCTGAATTAGAATGGCAGAATGTGCTCTCAGCTACTAAGTGCATTAAGTAAAACAGCACAACAGCATGCAGCATTTTTAACTTCTAGCCTACAATTTCCTTTTCCTTCCCAGAACTTATCAGGGAGATCTATTAACATCCTGCAAGCACAAGATCTTTCCATTCAGTCTCCATTTCCTTTCCTATTCGTTGCTAACATACTATTAACCATTTTGATCACTACTGAGTGTTGTGCTGAAATGATTTTGAGACAGTCTTACTGATTGTATTATCTTAAAGATCTCTTTGAGGCTTGTAACAAGTATGAGAATATAAATATTTACGTAAAAGAATGGACCACTCTAGAGGAGGATTATAGTCCATTACAAACCCACATTTTATCTTTTTGACTTTTCATATATGTTAAGGTCCCAAAGATAGTAGATTTAATATCTGTTTTTTGTAGGAATTACTTTAGTTTACTCTGAGCATAAGAGAAGTGGAGAATTTACAATTTTATATTATAGTCTGAGCCCACATGTAGTTTTCCTTTTTCCATTCAAGTGTATTCCTGACCCTACTCTTTGAAATTAAACGCTTGCTTAGAGAGGACAGCATCAGTGACCCATTTTTCTTTTCTTGACTTTAGTTATAACAGACCTTATGTTGTCATTCGGTACTTCTGTTGTTGTTTTTCTTTTTTTTTTTTCTTTTTCTTTTTCTTTTTTTTTTTTTTTCATTCCAAATGGCTGAAGATAAAATGGTGGGCTCTTTTTTATTAATATGAAATCCGGTTTTCTTTGGAAGGAGTTTTCTGATTTTTATGCAATACAGAAGTGTCCCACTCAGATCCACCTTTAACAAGAGGCAGAAAAAAGCCTTTAACCAGTTCCAAAGGAAATACTTTTCATATAGCAGCTCTTCAGTTTTCATATGGCTCTTGCTCATTGTGCTTTGATCCTATTGACGCTGAATGCTCTCTTGCTATACCTCAGTGTGATATAATGGAAGGAACGCCATGTGGTAGTCTGCAGAAAAGTCGATTAAACTAGCAGACATAAAACTGCAAACAGCTTTTACGCGTCACTAATGGACTGGGACCGCTTGGCTTTTATGATAGCTCAGAAAACCTTACACACCTGAGGTGCTGTAAAAATGAGTAACAGTTAAAAACAGGAAGAAATGTAAAGGATGAGGGGCAAAGTTAGATGGTTTTTGGCATTAGCTGTTCAACAATGCCAGACCATGATCTGTTTACAGGTACAAACAAAATGATCTCTCCACCTCATGGGAGGCTGTCATTGTCCCAAATATACACTGGAAACTTGGTGATCAAAAATTTTACTGTTAACAAAGTCCCTCTCCATCTGTTAAAAGAAGGGAATGGCTTTGGTCAATGGGGATACTTAAATAGTAGGTTCAGTATTTGGCTAACTAAGGACGTGATTTGGCACTTTCCATTGAGTTAGCAGAAATACTACTCATTAAATATTTCCCCATATTGTGTTTTGCTTTGGTTAGTGCTGTCTGTCTTTTGTTTTCAAAAGAATTAGTCTCTCAAGACGTTTTCTATCACCACTGTATTGCCATACATGAGTCCTTCACAGTGCTGTCTTCCCCTTTAGGGCCCAGGACTTGAGAAGTCAAAAGTTCTGCAAAGTCCTTTTTCCTGTCCTCAAGTTTCAGACACATGAGATAATTCTCCAAGAGGAGCTTAACAAAGCAGTATCAGAAAAATAAATTTCAGTCAATAATGCTGAATACTGCATATGACATGCCTGGAAAAAAAAGAACCTGATCATTAAGCAAGATGTTGTCTATAAAATAAATAGACAGAGATGAGAGAAAACAAATCAGCAATTTTAGATTAGTATGGTCTCAACAGTTCAGAAAGATGAGAGAAAAAACAAATCAGCAATTTAAGATTGGTATGGTCTCAACAGTTCAGAAAGATGTTGGCCAAATGCTGAGATGCTCTGAGTGTCATATACCTTTGAAAGATTCTGTCCCAGAGCAAAACTCAAGTCAGGTCTGACACTTGACTCATACCAACAGGGAAGACAAAGAAATTTCCAATGCTGGCTCAACTAGGCAGCAGACAGCAGGGTATTTTATGGCAAAATCTTTTGACAATCATAAATTTTCATGCTCTGTACCTGGATACCACGGTGAATGGCTATAGATTAGATCAATTTGTCATTCCTCCCTGAGTTGCTGTGTTAAAGAAACGTGACACTTAGCAATCTAGTCATGAAAAAAATAAAAAGCTCCGTGATGTCTTATTAATATTCCTGCTTGTAGTTGGAGGAAAAAAGTTAACTTGCTGATATTGTAGCTCAATTAAGTGGAAAACATACATCCTAAAGAAATCTCGACCTTAATTGCATAGCTTTGACCTAAAATGAATTGGGTTTGATTTTAACTGGCTGGGCACAAAAATATATATTCTATTATTTTTTATCTTGCTGTGTTAATTAGTGTAGGAAATGTTTCATGCCAAGTTAGTTTTGCCTGTAGTGTCCTCAGATTAAAGGGAAATAGAAATAGCGTCTCTGTCAGAATGGTTGCAGAGTGTTCTCATCCCCTGAAGGAAACTCAAGTCTTGCTGACTAAGAAGACTTCAGCTTTTGATCATGAGTTATTGGATATCGACCCGTCATTCAGTCAGGGTTTCAGACTGACTGTCCTGAACTGAAAGGGTTGGAATCACATCATATCCAGAGGGAACAGCTCTCCCAGCAAGACTTCCCTCACATCTAAATCAAGCCTACAAATAGCAATTCTTGTTTGTCAGACATTCATCAAATGTGGCATGCTTCATGGAGCCAGGCCACAAAAACACAGGAACCTGTCATAATAACCTCATGGAAGACAGTAGACAATTCTGATGCTGTATGACAACCCAGGTAGCAGATACTCTGTTTCATAAAGTGAATATAAACCTCTATCTCATAGAAAGTGATTTTGTCATACATAAATAGTGAGGGGGGGGGAAAAAAAAAAAATTAATGGACCAGACCATCTGATTATCTGATTCAATTAAAATATATCTTGATTACTGTCAGGTTGTGAAAATGCTGGTACGCAGGGACTGATTCTGCCTAGGGATGTTGCAGGAAACAGAAGGCTCCATCATTGGAAACTATTTATCTCCCCAAACCAACAAGACGCTGTTGATCACAGCCAAAAGAGTTCTCTGAAACTAGTTATCTCAGTTTATCCTTTAAAGCACTACTATTTGGGGCAATTATAATCATTTTTTTGTTGTTGTTGTTCTTACTGCTGTTATTTTGCAGTGCATCCAACTCTGCTTTAGACAATACAGAAAAAGCAGTGCACTATCACCCTGAACCACTGATTCTCCTGTAATAAACAGCAGTCTGCAGGACTGAGGCTATGTAAGGACAGATGCAAAGACATCGCAGAGGACAAGATATGATAAGGAGGAAGAGACAGCATGTTTATTAAAGTCTAGCTTGCTTCACAAGTACAGCAGGGCTGCTTCCACATGCAGCATGATTTTGTGGTATAGGTGAAATGACCAGTGAAAGAAAAGAATGGCAACCCAGAACTCTTCAAACATAAGATGTTTTCAATAAAACTGACTCATTTTCAAAACTGGGGAATGTCTTTGGAGAAAATTATTTGTCCTCATAATGATTAATCCTGAAATTTTTCCCTTTATGAAGTAGACAGATTTTTTTCCTTTATCGTTTTTTTTTATATATATATATATATCCTTTTCCTCCTTTCTTCCTACCGCATTTCAATTTGTTAAGTCAAAGGAAGCAGAAATAAAATCAGGTAAATGAAATTACAGCCAAATACTTGTAAAAACCACTCAATGACAAAAGAATCTCACATAAATAAAAAGTAACCTCATTGGTATACTAAAAAAACTGTAATGAAAATAAAGCTTTTTAAAATAATAGTAATAATAATAAAAGATCAATTATTTCACTGTCATAAAAAAAAAGAAATGTGGATGGTTTCAGTTGGCTGGTGAATTTGTCTATGTTTGTTTGTTTGCTTTTAAAGCTTGTTTTCTTATATACTCATGTGTCAGCTTGGTTATATGTTAGGAGTAAAAAAAAAATAAGGATCAAAGTACAGATAAGTGTATTGCTGAAGTAAAAATACAAATGGTGAGAGCTGCTAGGATTCAGGTGCCAAGTTGAGTTTGGATTTACATGTATATGGACGAGTCAGTACTAAAGACAGTATAAAATTATACCCATACATTTATCTATACATTTAGATACGTGAATGGCCCTGTTGGATACTAGATAGACTGTATCCCCTGAAGAAAAATGTCATTGATTTTTCTTGTATCAATTCAAAAAAAGGAATGCTAACATATCTTGTGCATAATTTGGAAAATTCTATTTAATCTATTGACAGGGTTATTGATATGCAATATGAAATTTCTTTGACCAATTTATCTAATATATTGACATCTTTTAGATCAGTAGGTGAAGTGATGCTGAATACAAGGCAAATATTCATATAGACTGGTCAGAAGGAGCAGAAAACTCAGCATTCCCCAGAAGAAATCCTCATTGTTCAGGTGTTTTATGTTCTTTAGTACAGTAGTTAGTTAATATAGCAGATAACAGTTTACAGATGATTCTTTTTTTTTTTTTTTTAACCAAAATGATAGATGCCAGTAGTTTACTGATAGGAATTTTTACCCTTCTGTATTACTGTGACAGATGCCTTATTGACATCCTATGTTTGTACAGAGACTGGCAACAGCACCCATCTAGCTCATGCACACCTCTCATTCTGTGAGCTAGAACTCACAAACCTCCCAAAACTGCAAGTCACCTTGGAAAAATCTCCACACATAACTTCATACATCCTTCTTCTTAACACAAGACATAAGAGATCTACTATACCACAAAAAAAAAAAAAAAAAAAAGAACCAAAAAAAAGCCCTGGATTATTGACAATCTGCAGCTGGAATGAGGTGCCGTATGATTAATGCCCTGTGGGGAGGATGCTGTAAACAAAACATTATTTTGTATTGCAAATAAATGGGTCTGCTAAGTACTGTGTAAATCCCCCCAGGTACCAATGGTCCATAGCTCTGACAAAAATGCATTTGCAGAGCACTTAGTGTCAAGAAATTCCATCTCCTGATGCCAAAGGGTTGAGTTTCTCCAAATCAGAGGATAAACTCATTAAAATGGGCCATTACTGGAGGATGAAGAAGCCCCAAGACTCCCTCCCCATTTCTTTGCAGGAAGAACCAAAAAGCATAATACAGGTTTGAGCGAACATAAAACAATTGTAAACTCCATAAGGAGTGAAGATTCCAAAGTAAATAGAATACTGAAAGTCAGCAGAGGCAAAAGTTAACTTAATATAAAATACTTGACCCCAAGGTAAGGCATTAAAATGCTGTTTTGGCAGCCAGAACTGATAGCAGACTTGCTGAAAGGGTATTGGCTTCAGAAAGAAGACAAATACAATCCTAATCCCTTTTTTCTGCCACACGCTGGAGATGAGTGAAACCCAAGGGGGAAATTCTTATTACAGCAAATAGGTGCAAGTCCGGAGGAAAAATTAAGTCAACTTGACAATTTACAAATTTCTTTTAAAGCCTGAAAGTTGGATGAAAACAGAAGGTTATTTTTAAATGTAAACAATGATATTTTGTATTTAGTAGTGTATTTTGTTAATATCACTGGGAAAGAATAAGGGACATGGGAAAAGAGTTCAGAGCAAACCCAAGCTTAATCAAGCTGGAATGAAGCCAAGACAAAATAACCTTTGTCAGACAAGGAATATTAGAAAATCTAATATAAGGAAAAGACATCCTTCCTTCTTCCCATTAGGGGCAGTGAGACCTAGCAGTTGAAATTTAGGCACAGCTTCCTATGTGAAGATGCAAACCAAGGTAAAATCTGCCTATCCCCGACTCTGCTGGGATAAGAAATATGCATCACAATGTTCCTAGGAAAAGCAATATTCCTTTCCTGTTTGGTTCATACTTCTCTTGATTTATTCACCTGCAGACAAAAGAGGATTTGGTGTAATCAAAGTTTGCCATCAGCATACCTGTAGCATTCGACAAACAGTGGAATAGAGCTTTATGAAAAATACCTGTGCTATCAGGAGGGCACCTGCTTAACTCTTATGGACCCTTAACGTGTGTGTTAAAATGCTCAGGCATTCCAGGATCACAGATCTTAAGCCCTGGCAGTGCTAAATATTTCTTTGGTAGGTGGAAGAATGGCAATCCATGCTGTGTTACTGTAAAGTGTTCATACAGATCAAATTATATTCTGCCCACAACATTACGTCAGATAATCTCTGGAGCTGAGTCTTGGGCTCAAGTACTCTATGAGTCAAGTACTATCAAGTACTCTATCTATCCTCTGACATCAAGCAAACTGTACTGTCATTCTTTATTTTAGGGGTGGAAAATAACTCCATCTCCAAATGCAGTGTAGTTTGTTTTTACAGCAACACACGTGTAATAATATCAGTGAGGATTATACATAGAGTGAAAATAGCTAGTTTGGGGTGAAATGCAAACCAGTTGAGATTAAATCCATTCTTGGTGTTTCAAAAAGAATTGGCTTGACTTTTTTTTTTTTATTTTTTAATTTTTTTCCCCATTATGGTGCGAGATGTGACTTCCTCTCATGTGAAGATATCAAAGCAGACCACTATGTTCAAGAAGCTGCTTGAGTTGCATGTAATTGCCATGAAAGAATGCCTTACAATGAAAAAAATCTGATAATTAGGAGCATACAAATGCTGGAGGAAAAGAAACTACATCTTAGGACTAGAAGAAGCAATTTTACCTTTCCGTTGAAGACCAAAGCGGAGCTGAAGTCAGGTGGCAGACAAGATGAGAGAATTTGTCCAGAAATCTCTTTTGCTGCTTCTCACAGAGGTCACCTAGGTGGAGAAACAGCTATTCCTAGGGGCAGTCAGTGAACTTAAAGCCGAAACTGTGGAGAGTTTAGCAGAGATAATTGCCTGGAGGAGAGAACATCAATTAAAATTCTGAAATGGAAAACATCATGGAGGCTCATAAACAGACAACATTTAAAAGTCTCTGTCAGCAGATACACTGGATTATCATTTGCTACCTTAGATAGAAAAAGGATGACCAGCCAACAAATAAAACAAAAATATCATGCCCAACCACAACAAAATGCCATTGGAAATTTCCACATCAGGAAAGAGAGGAGTCCATCTGGTGGCACATTTTTATGTTTTTCCTCCACAACTTATAGTTGATTTATAGTGAAACATGATATATGTGTACCTTAGCTAGCTTGATAGGGTCTAGTGTTACATAGCTAATGTTAATTACGTAATTGCTACCATGAATTGCACTGTAATGCTATTTATATACAGAATTGGGACCTAAGCTGCTGCCTCATGCAAACTTTCTCCAAATTCAAAATTACTCTTTTTGAAATACAGTTCTTTGGCAGTACCTAATTAGAGAATTGCTTGGTGGAGAGATCTATATGAATATCTATATGAATATATAAATATTCATGCAAATAAACATATAAATATCTACCAATGAATATATAAATATCTTTACATAGAGATTTGAATAAGTATTAAAATACACACAGCAGTGTCAATAAAATTATAACTAGGATGCAGAACATAATTTCAGCTAGCTTGTAGGTGTTGTGTTTTTGTTTTTGTTTTTTCAGATTTGTCATCACAAATTCATACTCTATAATTTTATATATTTAGTTGATGACTGTAAGTTATGACTTTGTCACCCTTGAACTTCTCATATCCTAGAGAGAAACAAAAACAAACAACAAGCAAACAAACAAAAAAAAAAAAAAAAAAAAAGGAAAGATACTATTTGAAAAGGTGATCTTTTTTTGGTTTGGAACATCCTCGAGATGACTGTTTTATTTACCACCAAAGCAGCCAATGTACTTCTTTTCATTTAGCAAGTTTGCTAAGAAGCCAAATATTGAATGGAATTTGGTCTCTGGCTCCAGATTTCTTGATCATCTACATAAAGTAATACCTATCTTTAGCTGGTGCAGATAAGAAAGATGCTTGAAGTCAGTGAATTTTGCCCGATTTGTACGATGATTGGCGTAATCTTGGGACACGCATCTGCGATGGATGACATCAATGCTCATGGTTCCAGCCTAATGTGATCAGTCAGGTATCAACGTTAAAACTTTTCAACACATGAAGTTACACGAGCTGTTCCTCTCCATCCTCTTTACCGCATATGCATATTTCCTCTCATCTGGTGAGTCTCAGATTTTCTCACAGAACTGTCTTTTAAAAAGTCTAGCACAGCTAGGATGAAACACTGCAAGTTTTTAACAATTGCTAACAAATGTACAGCTCAGGACAGAAAATGATTTAAGTCTGAGCTAGACATCTTGGCTCCATCATAGATAATAAAAAGCAGTAAACATCTTCAGAGGGCAATTAATTCTTAAGCACAGTCTTGCTTTTGGTAAAGTGAAAATCATTTTGGTGTTGATATGAAATGTAGGACTGTCTTTAAAAAGTGATAAATATAAGAAGTGCTGTGAGACAAGGAGAGTGAAGATAACTACAGCTGCTAAACGTCTGAACTAGGAATGCAGAAGTTGGATTTTATCTTATCCAACTTTATTCGCTTCTTAAGAATCATTATCAGGTCCAAATTTATCATTAAGGCTCTTTTCTACCTGATGAGACAGCATGACCAGAGAATGTTCTATACCTTGTATCCTATAATGCAAATGCAAATACAGGCAAAAATGATTATGAGGTTTTTCCATCAACTTCAGCAGAAAAAAATAATGACTAATTACTACATGCCTTACTTACAGACAACTTAATGGAGGTGAGATGAATCCTGTACCTCTTATCTCCTATTTAGTTATATTTGTTTCACTTAACAGTTGAGGTGGAACTGGACACAGTCCTTCAAAAATCCTTCCCACTTTATAGCCTCAGAGGATATAAGACCTGTTTTTTAGCTCAGTCTAGCCACTCGGTTATCATTAGTTATTTACGGATGCACAACTATCACTGTATTAAGACTAGTCACTAGGATTTGGCTAAAACGTTGTATTTGGTTACATTTACTCTTCAGCATCAAATTGAAGACATTAAATATGAGAAAATTCACCATATGTCCATATTTTTTTACAAGAATTAATTCCCTTCTCTATTATAAGTGCACACATTTTCTCTCACGTGAATTTGTCTTGCTTCCAGCCACTTGCTCTTGCTAAAACTACATTCAAGATTCAAGATCCTTCTATCCCCAGCATATTTCTCTTGAGAGACACTTTGCACATGGTCACAAAGGAAAAATATAAGAGAGCAAAAAACCAAAATTAGCCTTCACAATCAGAAAGGACTGATAATGTAACAGCACAGCTTTTGATCGTTCCTTTACTTTCACATGCATGATGATGCTACCTGTAATACTGCAAGAATTAGGTGCTCATGATCCCGGTACACTTCCTCCTCCAGGAAGGGCACCAACTACTGGGCTGTGATCTGCAGCACTGCTCCAGCCGCGGATGTGGAGCCCTCACTTGCCTCACTCCCACCACTCTCCCAGCAGTGGGCATGGGAGCACACACTACTGAGGCACAGAGCTGAGGGTAGAAGACCATTCTCAGTTCTCACTGGGCCTTCTCTCCTTCAGGCTGAACAGCTTCAGCTCTCTCAGCCTGTCCTTGTAGGGGACAATTTTTTTTCATTTTTGTGGCCTTCCTCTGGATACTCTCCAATGGGTTCATGTCTCTCCTTACTGATGATTCCACATCTAGACACTTAATCCAGGTGAGGTCTCACAGTGAGGAGTTGAGGGGCAGGATCACTTCCCTCACCCTGATGGTCATGTTTGTTTTTTTTTTTGATGCAGCCCAGTATATAGTTGGCCAGAAGGGTTGGCCACTGGGCTGTGAGGGTATGTTGCTGGCTTATGTTCAGCTTACTGTACACCAGTATCCCCAAGTTCTTTTCAGTAGGTCTCTGTTCCATCCTCACATCCCCCAGCTTGTACTGATAGCAGGGGTTGTTGCCAAAACCTAGGTGCAAGGCAAGACCTTACACTTAGATCTGTTGAACCTCATGAGGCTCTCCTGGACCCACTGCTCAAGCCTGTCTAGTTCTGTATGAATGGCATCCTGTCCATCAAGTGTGTCAACCACATCCCAAATCTTGATGTCATCTGCAAACTTGCTGTGGGTACTCTTGATCCCACTGTCAGTGTCATTGGTAAAGATGTTAAAGAGTGCTTGTCAAAGTACTGACTCCTGAGGGACACTGCTTGTCAATGATTTCCATCCAGACATCGACCCACTGACTGCCATTCTCTGGATATGATCTTGCAACCTGTTCCTCATCAATGAACAAGCTACCAAATCCATATCTTTCCAATTTGGAGTTACAGGGGACAGTGTCAAAGGTCTTACTGAAGTCCAAAGGGACGATATCAGTGACTCTTTCCTTGTCTACTGATGCAGTTACACAATGAAAAAAAAAAAAAAAAAAAAAAAGAAGGTTGATCAGGAAGGATCTGCTCTTGGTGAAACATGCTGGTTATCCCAAATCATCTCCCTCTCTTCCATATGCTGTAGCACAGCTTGTAGGAAGATTTGCTCATGATCTTTCCCAGTACAAAGAGGCTCACAGGTCTGTAGTTCCCTGAGTCATTGTTTCTACTTTTCTTAAAAATGAGTTTGATATTGTATGTTTTTTTCAATCACTGACTGCTATGACTTTTCAATTATCATCAAAATTGTCTTGGTGACTACGCCAGCCAATTCCCTCAGGACTCAAGGATGCATCTGCTCAGGACCCATAGACTTATGGATGTTCAGGTTTCCCAGGAAGTACAAACTCCATCTTCACTGAAGCAGGAGGAGCTTTGTTTTCCCAGTTCCCACTTTCTGAACCAAGGGCTGTGTATAGAGCAGTCACTAGTGAAGACTAAGACAAAAAAAGTTGTTGACTACCTCAGCCTTCTACTTGTTTGTTGTTACTAGAAACACTTTCTTGTCATTGCTTTTGTTTTAGTTTGCCAGGTTTGTGTCTCAACATTTTGCTTATCATTGCCTGGAAAAGGTTGCCAAAAGATGCTATAGATGTCCCATCCCCAAAGATGCTCAAGGCCAGGTTGATTGGGGGCCCTGGACAAGATGCTCTAGTGGTTAACAGTCCTGCCCGTGGCAGATGGGATCAAAACTAGACGGTACTTAAGGTACCTTCCAACCCAAGCCATTCTGCAATTCTATGATTCTATGAGTCTGTGATTTTATGATTCTACAATTCTACAATTTTACGATTTAATGATTAGATGATTCTTTTCTTATTATCCTGATTCATAAATCCTCAATCATACAGCCTTGCTTGAAGCAACATTTTCACGTTTTGTCTCTTTTCTTATCAATTTGTTCAACTGACTATGTTTATATCTGATCATTGTCTCTCAGTTTTTAAATCCTCTATCTGTAACCCTGATGGAATAAACATGTCTGCATTCTCACATGCTCATCAGCTAGTGTTGCTGATCAGACTTGGTTTCTGTCTCTGCTTTCCTTTCTTATTCTCCCTTGTTGCTGTGGCAAGGGTCCTTGTCCAAGTACCCAAAAAGGAGCAGATTCTTTTCTTATATATACCCTTACAGCCATGGGACATGTTAAAATCATAGCATTTGTAAATTTAATGGAAAGTAGCGAATTTCACATACAAGAACGCACTTTCCCCCTCCCTGGAACTTCACCTTGCAGTTGTGAACTGAAGCTCTGCTCTCTGTATGCTGCAGCCCCACATAAAATGAAAATTGTTTCTCATAAATTACTTTGGAAGTGCACATTGCATGTTAATTGTAAAATAAACAGTTTAAATTCATTTCATTGAGCACAACATCAGAAAGAAAATGAGCCAACTGCAGTAGATTATTTTTGTTGGATAGGTTTCAATCATCTTTACTGATGCCCTTCATTCTTCTCCTGATTACCATCACTAAAAACCCCCATAGCAAATTTCATCTGAGTATCTAAAAATAGAGATATTTATAACTTGGCTGTTTTTGTCTCACATCTTTCCTCCCCCTTTCCTCTTTGCATTTCTGATCAGACTTATTTCAGACCCTAGTGAAATATGTAAAGCATCCATTCAAGGACTCTGCATGGAGAAGAATCTGGGAGCTTCACTACTTTTTTTTTCAAAAAAAAGTCTGTGCCATAGCTGGCCAGAGAAATAGCCACAGTCAGCCCATGAAAACTGCCACCGCAGCTACTCATGTGAATAATATCATCCTGACTCAGCCAGGTGAGCAAAGTTTTCTTTATTAGTCTAGCTAAAATAACCTCCTTTTTTTCCTAAGGAAAGGTAGAAGTGTCCATCCAGCAAGCCAGCAAGAGCAGAAGTGAATAGAGACGGCTGTAACAGTAACTTCTTCAGCAGATGACAATAAAGTGACCTACACTGCGTGATCTAGGCTTTAGTCCTCATATGGAAGAGAAGTGGCACAATGCTGAGGAGGCAGATGAAAAAAGTGTATACAAAAACATCGTTTCATAAATGTCAAAAAGACGAGTTGAATGTCACTCTTTTGAGTTTCTCCTTGACCTCTGAGTTGACGTCTCAAAAATTAAACAGCTAACGTTGAAACCAGAAGTCTACATGCTGGGCCTACACGGTCATTTTTTAGGTTGTGAGTACTACCTCTAAGCAAAAGATAACTTCAAACACAGCCCAGACTTGTTTAAAATTCAGCTCATGTTTACGAAGCTATGAATCTCAGAGAACCTTATGTGAACTTGACTCACTTTTAGGGTTTGAACAATCCAGTTCAGGTCAAAATACATTTGAAATAAATATGCACACATTTTTATTTATTTATTTATTTCTAAGAGGAGGCTGGGCAAAAACTGAAAGCCTTGGGAAAAGTTCCCCTGCATTGGAAAATAGCTAATGCATCAAGTTATGGTTTCTTAATGGCATTCAATTAACACATCACCGTTGTTAGTTGATTAAAAATTAACTGTGAATACACATTTAACATTTAGTACTTAGAAATGTTCCTTGATTTATTAAAATTGTCAGGAGTTAAGGAGTCTTGGGATAAGCAAGGAATATTTTCTTTGCCTATTTTGGTAGCTCTGTAATGAAGCAAGCAGATTTTAATAGAGAATTCAGACTTGCTGAAAACTTTTCTGCAAAGCATACTATAAATCATTCTTCACATATTAAATACTCACTTTGCTCAACTCATGCTGTTTGCAAAAGCTTGTATTGGCTAGAAGCAATTACAATAGAAGAAATCTCCTTTTTCAGGAGCGCAGCCGACTTTCCACTTGTAACAGTCTCTACTAAGGGGGAATCTTCAGAAAAATACCCCTTTCCTTGGAGTAACCTGATGACTCATTCCTGGGTCAACTTCAGCAGAGTGGCAATGTGGAGGTTTTCCACAGTGACTTCCTAGGCTTCAGTGTGCCACTAAATGCCACCTCGGGCCCTTTTCTACTCTGCACCCTACCGCCACTGCTGTCAGCAGGGTTAAAGGTGCCATCCTCAGCCAGCAGCTGAGGAGTGGGCAGAAAGTTCTGCTCAGGAGAAGCACAGACACATGCCAGATTGTGATGTGCATCCTTCTTGTGGAGGATTTTTGAGGGACTGGTGGTCCCAACCAATACCTGCTGTTATTTGCAGGACCACCTCAGACAGACCTGTTGATGTAGGCAGCCAGCGTTCCCTGTTCCCACTGTAGTTCCTCCTCTCATGCGTGATCTGCCTAAATTTGGACATGTCAGTGCTGATATTGTATACAGGGCTGATTCTGGCTGCATGTGTGGTTACTGCAATCACATGTTCAAACAGACATTTAAGCCTCTGAAGAAATATTTGTACTCTCAGATGTGGCTAATGTGTTTATTGAACCAGGTCCAAGCAATGACAGGCATGAGGACACTGCGGAAATAGAAACAGCCCAACCAAGAACTGGCAATATGAGTGTAAGTGCTCAACATTTCAGCTAAAGAAGTCAGGAGAAAGATGCTTTCTACCTGAGCACTGACATTTCAGATCTGCCTGTTTTATCCCAGGTTCGTGCCTCTCTGATTAAATGTGTGACATATGGACACAGATCATGACAACAAGACCCCTACAGTATGAGCATTTGGTCACCCTGCTCATGAGATGCTGACAAAAATCTTTTAAACACAGAAGTTGGTTTCCAGCACTATAATTTCATGCCTCTGCCCTCTCAAATTGCTCTGTCCTCATTATAACCACAAAAACATACACACACACAAAGGAAAAAAAAAAAGAAAAAGAAAAACAAACAGAAAAGCTTGAAAACGCTTTGTGTCACATCCTTCTCTGCCTCACTCCTGGGACTGCAGGGCTTTTCCTTATTTCTACACTTAATGTAAGTCTTGTCATGATGGAGGGATTACTCTGATTATTTATTATTTGCATTAAGATGATACCATCTGCCCTTCCCTTTCCTCTCTCCTTCTCTGCATGATTAGAGATCTGTTGTGTTGAGCAAGGCAGATACCGTGTTAAAAAAAAAGGTTGTTATCCCTGTTTCAAGGAATGGAAGTAAGGTGGGGAGAACTTCATGATTTAGGTGGAGTTTGCTGAAGCATTGCATCCTGTTCATTTCTGGGAGCTCTGGACCAACCTTTAAGTATAAACCTGTTCTGTGTAAGACAGCATTGTGAGACAAAGATTTAAATTGGCTCCAGAATAGCTGGGTGTCTGCACTGCAGCACTGCTGTCAGAAGTGCTAGCCCTGGCTGCAGGAGCAGGATGGCCATCCCAACTTCGTGTTGGTAAACTAAGGTCCTTCAGCCCCCTCATTGAGAGATGGCTCAATGTAAAGTGCTACAAAGTGCACTGAGAAAATATAGCACAGATGCCCAGGATAACCTGCTTAAAATCACCTAGGAAATTGTGAAAGAAACAAACAAAAACTAAAACAGAACAACAAAGAAACAAACAAAAACATTTTTCCATTCTTTCTGGATGAATCAAAAAGCAAAACACATCTTTTGCTTCTTTCACTTCTCATATCTTCTGTCATGTTTAATGTGTTCTCCATCATGCCCAAGAATCTAGTTTAGCCAGTAAGTCAGTGACGAACCATTCCCCAGTGAAAGGATAAGCATTGCATTATGATACTGACAGCATAGCACCTAAACACTCTGGCAGAAATATTACTTTGTGCTCACTTTTAAAACGAAGAAATTTCTATCTAAAAGTTCCCAGAGAAGTTTCTAAAGACATCTAGATACTTAAGGATATTCATAGGTGGCAACTGGAGTTAGAAAATAACGCTTATCTTCTGCTGAAGTTAATAGGAATGAAATTCATAACAACTTTTGAAAACCCCTCTCACATCTGCTGATCTTTAATCTAAGCATCCTTGAAAATCTGTCTTGTGTGCACTTAAAAATGAGATTTCAATATTACCAGTGGCTTGTATGTCTGGCACTAACAGCATGGGTATTTTGCTAGCATTACTTACAGCCTCTGATGTCGCAAAAGAAAGCTAGCAGTAATATCCCCTTTTGTCAAAAGGGGATGCTGACTTTCATCTGGTGTGAAGTCCATAAGCTGATGACAGGACTCCCAGAGCCTCTCTAGCTATGCCCTGCTCTATTTACTAGACCCATCTTGTCTCACCATCTCCCCACAAGAACCACATTTCTGCTGCTACGAGCATTCACTGCTTAAGTCTGAACCTGACATTTTTCAAGAAAATGAAGAGAAAGGGCTTACTCGCCCTGATGATCTCTATGTAATGAGTTTGACAGAGCTTATGTGCCTCAGAGACAGAGCAGGATCTAGGCAGGCAACAAAAAAAATCTCACAGAAAGCAGATATTTGTCAGCTTGTGAGATAAAAGGCTCATCTCCATGCACACAGAGGAGTAGAGAGGCCAGCAGTGGGGGAGAAAACAAAATAACCTGAGGAACCAAAATCCCTCTTCATTCAGATTACTTAACACTTTAGGTTTTGCTTGCAACAAGTAAGACTGGGGCCCAGGAGCAGCTGCTGGGTGCACTGAACTTTTGAGCCTAGCTACTAATGGATCTATATTTTATATACGTCTGCCTGCAAATACGTAGGTTGCTCCAAAAGTAATGCCTCCTCTTAATTTCCGTAGAAACTATAACAGGTACAAAGAGCACAATAATGCCATTTGATAGAGCAGATTCTCAGATACAAAACACTGTTTTTCAATGCAGACACAACCATTAGCTTTGCATTTTCACCAGCAATGAATAAGAGCTTGCATGATGCACTCATCTGCAGGAGCTGAGCTGACCTACTGTCACTGTTACCAGTGCTGAAACACACCACTCACCTCCACACCATGCTGACATCCACTGGTTGGTCTCCAAAAAAATTCAGAAAATTTCAAAAAAGGTGCAGTTTTTCTTCATGGTGGAATTCAGTGGCAAAACTTTGCTTCACACACACTTCCATGTCAGACGCCATTCTGTCAAACCGCCCCTCTGCTGCCATCTGTCACACAGCAACAAAATGTATGGAATACTGATGTGAAGGTTCAATCCCTGGTGTGATACCAGCAACAACCACCCGTGACATCATGGGCCAACATAATAATGTAGGAGCTATTACGTACAGAGCAGCCCTTGTACACACACACACACACACACACACATACATATACATCTTATTTATTTACTTATTTACTTATTTACTTATTTACTTATTTACTTATTTACTTATTTACTTATTTACTTATTTACTTATTTACTTATTTATTCATTTATTTATTTTCACTGACAGACTTTCAATCTTGTTAGCCAGACAGGGGACAGGATGAAGAGGTCTGCACAAGCTGCTTGTATGAGTGCTCTGTGTGTGTGTATCTATTGGCAGTATATGCCCAGCATCAATAGTGGTTGGATACAGGGCAGAGAGCTAGCTACAGCAGACTTGGATCTGTCAAGGGTGCCGGATTCAGTCTTTCACTAACAGTTTTATCAAACAAGTGTCATATGCAAATCTGAAATAGATTCAGTGATCTCTGTATTTGGGGTCAGACTTTGGAGACTCAGAGAGGCTATGCCATTAACACTCTGTTTGATAAGCTTCACCAGCCAGATTTGAGAAAGAGAATGAAAAAAAGGAGGTACCTTTGAACACGTTTGCCAGGAAGATGGACAGGGAAGCCTTTCTTTTCAGTTGAATGATTCTGAGCACAATTGCATGGAGCAGTTGATGGTGCAAAAGGAAAGATGATAAGAACCTAATGTGGAGGAAACTTTTAGATAACAGCTTGGTACTTACATTTTCTGAAGCTCTTTACACCAAGTTGACTTTAAATTCTGTTAATGTAGCTGGTGGGACAAGCAGAACTTGAGTGCCAAAATACCTATGGTTCTAAATATCTCAGTGCTCTGAAGCTGAACACCTAAAATTCAAAATGGAATCGAGTTGATCCAGCTGCAGAACAATGATTCTCACATCCTGTTTCTCCAGATAGACTCAAAATCTAGAATTTGAGATTATAATGAAAAGCAATTGAGATATCTTATTTTATATTCTTCTGAATGCAGATAGTCTGGAGCTTGGGAAATCTCACTTTTTGGTTATATAGAGAGTTGTTTTCTCTTCGAAAGAAAACAGAAGTAAGGCCTTATGTTGATACTGAAGACACTGAAGATTGTTCAGCTTGTGCTTATCAGATTCAGAGGCTTAACTTTGCCTAATTCCTGGATCTTGCTGGGATTAATGAAGGAGTTAGCCACTCACTTTTAAATTGAGGGTTCCCTAGTGTATATTTTCAGGGTAAAAGCTTCCGTATTTAGTGAGTTTATGCTTCCCTTGGATCAAGAAGTTGAGAGTAGGCGTGGTTTGGATGACAATCTGAGACTACTTTCAAAATCCAAGTCCTTCTTTGAGATTGCTCCTAAGGTGCACTTGTGAACTACAGGGCAATGAGCTTTGCAAGCAGGGTCTGTAATTAGAAAAGGCTACATTTC
Organism: Perdix hodgsoniae; assembly: GCA_035772895.1. Classification (NCBI taxonomy): domain Eukaryota; kingdom Metazoa; phylum Chordata; class Aves; order Galliformes; family Phasianidae; genus Perdix; species Perdix hodgsoniae. The sequence continues at coordinate 33,829,726 of JAPSGF010000003.1, forward strand.
ACCTTATTTTTCCCATTTCACTGGCTAGCACTGATCCTAAAGTCACCTGGGACACCTGGGCTCTCTGCAGTGATAGAGGTAAGCAGTTGGGCTTCCCTTAAGCATATGCAGGTTACCTTCATAGTTTTGTCTCTCTCTTTTGCCTGTGAAAATGAATCTGGCCATTTAGTGTAGGCAGCACTTGACTTCACGTAACAAAGTATAACACCTGAATCTTGCCATACACAATGGCCTCTCTTCCCATTATGCTTTTTTGGACCCAACACTGATTTTGAATCAGGAAAAATTTTGGGAACTGACTACTCATTTCAAAATCTCACTGAATAAGTGGAAGATGTTCAGTAGAGCAATACAGCTTGTTAATTATGAACTATTAAACACACAAGATCACATTTTGATATCTTGACAATGGTGGCAGTCTTGTGTACTAATAGTTCTGCAACACAAAATTGCCCATTAGTGCAATGGGTCCTATCCAAGACTGCAAGTGACTCAGTGTGAATCCAAATCTGACGACTGATATTTATAACAAGAGACTAGATGACTCAGAGCTTTGTAACAAAACAGAGAGTCTTTCAGCTTCTGGCTACCTGCTTTAATCTCACCACTGTCAGCTGTGACAAAAAGTCAGCACCACATGACAGCTGTTCAGAGACATCCTAATGAGGGGGTGATGCTGGAGGTCCTGGTGGACATCACCCGGGGAAGTAGCACTATGCCCAGGCCTCCATGCTGACAGCCACTGGCCACCAGGTTGAGATCCGAGCATGTTGAGTGCTACGAAGAAGCTGGCACGCCTCCGCTTGAGGCTGCTGGAGGAGAAAGGCACATACTGAGGACAGTGCTCCCCATCAGCATGCATGACAAACAAAAAATCCCCCCCCCGACAACTTTGGCTCACCAGTGAGGCCTAAACTGTGTATTCCTCAGGGAGTGCAGCAAACCCAGAGACCATAATTAAAATACGTTAATCTACACTGGGCACTTACCCATGGATAAACACTTCAATTTGGCACCATTTCCTGCAGTCTTCTTCTGAGATTTGAGATTTGAGACTGATCTCAGAACCCCAATCCTTTCCCTTTTGACATTTTTTGGTCTTACTTTTGATCCAAAAAGAAAAAAGAAAAAAATAGGGAAAAACAATTAAAAAGAAAGGAAAAAGATAGAGGGGGAAAAAAAAAAAGAAAAAGACGCTTGTTTTCTTCATAAGCTTTGTAATTCCAGTTCATTTTACTAGGGGTGGGAGACTGCTGTAGCTAAGCTGTGTGTTCATTACAGCCAGGGGGAAAAAATGAGGTTGGCTCCCAGTTTTGCTTATGTTGTTAAAAGAGCCTCTGAAGCTGCAGTTCTGGAACAGGTCTCCTCTTTCTTTGAAAGCATGCTGTTTGATAGACTGTCATTTGTCCCCTCCTTTCAGAAGAGCCAGCTGGCAGCTAAGTGCTAAAGCCAGTGACTTGCATGTGTTTTTCTGACATTTAACAAATGGGAACAGCTTGCAAATCTGCATTAACTCACTCTGTCTCACAAATAATCATCAGCTACGCGGTGTAGACATTCGGAACATTAGCGCAAACACAAAAGGGAGCGGGAGTCTGTGGGAAAAACAAGTTGGCAAATAAAAGATGTTTTACTAAGGGACAGATACGGCTTTTTTGTTCAGATGCAGGGTTTGGATATAGATGCCGAAGGAGAGAGTGGGAGGGGTGGAGATAGGAGAAATGTGTGGCAAAAGGACCTAATCCTATTCCTCAAACTGTGGGGGAAGATCTTGGATATCCACCTGAAATGAGAGCTTCTTTCACCTACCTCACAAGCGTTTATCAGTAGAGCATTTTTATTTTGCAGCCACCACCTGAGATAGTCTGAGAGAGAGCACCCAGTGCTAAGTTGTTTCCTCATCAGTGCTTCTATGTGGGAGCTTATGGATGTCCCTGAGATTTTCTTGTTCTGAATTAACACAGAATCTGTTACGAAGAAAATGATTATCATGGAATGGTTAAGGTAATAGAGGAGCATGGATAGCATAACATGTTCATGTAATCAGTTCTGAGGTTAAAATAAAGCAAGCAAAACATTTACCTTATAGGCTCAGGTCAGAGATTTGGACTTCTCACTTGAAAAAAAAGGAATGGATATTTAATTCCCTTAGCCTTTCTGAAAACCTCAGCCACAGCCTTTAGAAAACAAAAGGAAAATTCAAACATTATTTCACCTTAAAAACTCTTTTTTCCCCATTCGGGGAATGAGATCGACTCATCCACTGGTAACAATGGACACATTTTCCCCTGCTCTAAAAAAATCTTCTTTGCAGGCTCATGCTCTCGAAGGTCATGCAGGGATGCAGAACATATGCGAAGCAAATGATGGGAAAGCCTCACATATGGACCATATGAGTTTGACGTTCCCTTTGTAATTGCACCCAGCCAGCAGGCACACCCTAATGCCTTTCTTGCTCAAGCTGAGGACCCAGTCCTGAGAGGGGCTGGTGTCACCTGCAGGCACTGCTCTCATGGCAAGGAATGGTGAGTTGTTATAGATTTGGACCCCTCTTTGGGCAGAAGAAAATAATCACAACACTGGCAAACATGAGTGGATGCTGTAGCAGGCCATATGATTTCCAGACAGTACCTGATGGGTTTGAGTCCCATTAAAAGCAGAGCAATACTTTCTATTACTGGTGCCTCAGTAGCCTCCATGCACCACACTAACATTTCAGAAATTACCACTCAGTGTGAATACAGTAATATTTCTGAGATTATGTAACCAAGAGGACATAAACTGTACATTGCATCACTTTGCCCGAGTTCCTCTGCCCAGCACTAATTAGCGATGAAAATGTAGACTGCACACATGTTTTTAAACTTATCTCACTACTGCCAAAAACTCTAGATCAAACTTCTTGCCAGCTTTTCCCCTATGTGGGACTCAGCAGCTCCCAACACCGTGTGAGGACACGGCCTTTCAGAGATGTGTCCCAGTACACATGCAGCCACAGAGGAATGGGGCTATTGCTGCTGTTTGGATCAGGTAGCACCTGGTAAACACTCCTACTAACCATGACCAGTATCTATCCTACTCCCAGCTGGAAAGCTCCGAAGGCTCTGAAGGCTCTCCAGTGCAAGGTGTTATCCTATTCTGGCACAGAGATATGTAGGCAAAACTTTAGTGCATGCTTGAAACTGTAGGTATCTGGGCTGTCCTTCCATCAGCAGCAAAGCCACAGTGCTTCTAGCAGCGTGAAATCTATCTCATAAAGAATTTCCCCCTTTTCAGGGCAACTCCAGGCATGCCTTTTGTATGTTAGGGGTAAATCTTTTGTGTTGTTTTGTTTTGTTTTTTGTTTAATACTCTGTTCAAACCACGTTCCCCACCTCAAGCACTTAGTCTATGTGGTCAAGTCAGCTGGTCATCCAAATCAGCTGCACGAAGTTCAAGACCATGAATGATATATTATATGCACCATCTCTAATTACTCTGTCATCTGTTTTCCCATAAGTATCGGGCAATTTCAGTGAAGCCTTAAGTAGGGAACTCAAGTCACACTTTCTTATCACATGTGCACTGTAGTGTTCGCATTTCTGAAATATAAGAGATGCCATTTCTCCTGCAGCATCAACATCTCCTTTCTCCACATCCTTCCACCTCTTTTCCTCTCTCTTTCCCCCTCTCCCTCACAGCACTTCACAAATTTCTCCCTGACAAAATGTCCATCTGTAAAAAATAAGCAAAACAATAACATCTTGTGGGTATGACGTAAGTGTTGCTTGGGTTTTATTTTTGTACGGATATTTATATATTTAATTAAATACAGTCTTGGCAGCTTTGTAATTGCTTAAGAGTATTCTAACAAAAGCTTAACTGCTGAAGTGGGCAGAATTGCATGTTCCTTCATTTTTCTTGTTCTCTGTTAGCAGATTCTGTGCAGTGCAGCAATGAGTGCATGATTTTCCTTAGTCCTGGAACAATCTCTGCAAAACCTTAACTAGGATTCCCCTCCCCAGTCTGGCTGTTCATATGCACAGACACACGTTTTGCATCTGCAGTGTTCCCCAAGGATGGCTATGGATCAAAATCATCCCTTATTAAATATATAGGTATATTGTACAAAATCCTTAAAGTTAATGAAGTTTCCCCATCACAGGTGAATTTGGCCCCCTCAGGTAAAGCTTTGTAGAGGTTATACCTCTACAAAAAGGTATATGAAACAGTCTTAAAGGCAGTCCCTTCCAAACTGCAGAGCCACAGAACAGACAGACAGATGGAACAGTGGGCAGATAGATGAAATTTGCTCTGAGAAAAAGGAAATAAAAGAATTCAACCACAGCTAAGTTTGGAGTTGTGAAATTTAGGATGTAGTTTTGAAAAGGAATTGCAGAGGTTGGAGACAACTTGCAACTATTACAGTAGAAGTTACCAACTGGAACAGAAAACAAAACATTCTGAAGCACTCTTTGGTTGACTCTCATATATGGACATCCTTCAAGTCATAGGACACATCTTGACCAGCGCATACAATCAGCATGTGACTTTTGAAGATGCCTGTACTGTATTTTGTCTGAAAAAAAAACAAAAAACAAACAAACAAAGAACATAGAGAAAAATTAGAACTGTCCAGAAGTTTATTTCTCAACAACTGAAAACAGAAAACATGCATCTCTTCTTCAGAAGCTACTTGGGAACTTCAGGGTAAACCAAACGTTCAAAGCTTTCACACATAGACTCATTACCAAATCCAGGTCACTGGTGCAGAGCTGTTACTCAAGAGTAAATCTCAGTGATGAGATCTATGTTACAGCTATTCCTAAAGTGTTTTTTGTGAGAAAAAAAAAAAAAATATATATATATATATATATATATATGTATATATATATATTGCTCACAGGGGCTGCCATGAAGCTAACAAATGGACCTTGTCCTCAGGGAGAACTTGTCCCATATACAAGCAGTTTGGATCAGGCCCATGGAAGTTGCATTTCTGTGGTGACACTTGTCCTGGACCAGTAAAGAATTATGGAAATGCAGACAAAGCTTTATCTTTTTCCTAAGGAAAATTTAGGCCTGGATAACCAAACCATTCTCTATTAATTCACTGGGTGCTGTAATACTTAATAACATTTTTAGACTCATCTTTCCAACCTTAATCTCATTCATAGTTATTTGTAAAAAGATGTAACAGAATCGCTTGCTCTTTCTATTTTTAATTTGTATTATTATTTTTTTAAGTAGTCAGTGATGCCAAATAAATATTTGGAGGTTTTCAAACTCAGTGCCACGGAACAATCAGAGATAAATCCGTGATACCTTTAGAAATGATCCAGTGGCATTTTTTTAAAGAATAAGTACCAGACTAACCTTTTCATGTACATTAAGCAATAGTATTGATCTGCATACCTCTGGGCACAGTTTATTGGCAGAAGAGGTTAGGATGAAGCACTCTCAGTTGCACAGCAGGGTGTTTGACGGGAGGAGCTCCAGAAAAATATTTGCTATTCCCAATTTTCTGGAAAATCTCATTGATCTTTCCAGTGTTCTTCCCTGCTGTATATATTTAGGTGAGAAATGAACCCAAAATAAAGCACAAGAATAAGCTGTTGAGCCTGGGAATGGGAGAGGTCACTCAGCACAAAGTGAATAACAGTTTTGAGCCCTAATGTTTTGAAGTTGGTCTGAATGTTCAAAATCTGAAGTCAGAGTACATTCTGAAATTTCCAGTTGTTCATTGTAATATCTTTCCAGTGGGAGGGGAGGGGGGGGGGGGGGGAAGAAAAAAGAAAAAGAACAGCTGTAATTGAGCGATCTTTTCTTTAGATCCTGTACCCTTCCAGCCTTTCCCCCAGAAAATATAAAAATTGCAAGAGGTCAAAAGGTAACACGTAGACATTTATGGGTATAAGAGCATGTGGTTGCATGTCTGTCAAAGAGAAAGATGGGGAGAGGATTCCTGCCCAGAAGTGTGATTAAAACCAAAAAAGGTTGATAAAGGATCTAATGTAGTAGAATTTATTAAAAAAAGAGAGTTATTGTATCTTCTGAACTGATCAAGGTGATAAAGTAACTGATCACAGAGAGGAACTGCTGGAACTGCACCCAATTCTACTATATGAGTAAACAGAGTCCTGTGGATCATTCAAGAGACTATAAATTTAAGCTTAGTATTTCAGGTCTATATCTAAAGAGTGACAGAACCTCATATCTCCTGATTCATCCAGAAAGAATGCATCATCTTTTTGTACCAATCTAATCAGGAACACTTTTGCCATGTCCATTTTTCTTTTTAAGTCAAAAAAGGCACAGAAAAGATTTAGTCTTTTTTTTTTTTTTTTAGCGTTTTCTTTTCCTTCGAGGATATTGGGAAAATAAAACCAACCTTGACTTCGCTAAGCCTCTTATATAGGCACCCTGACTATACCATACTGTTCACAAAACGGCAATTCATTTCAACGCCGTGCTTTAAGTACCATCTAGTGGTTAGAAACATATTTGCAGTTCTGCCTGAGGATTTTTTGGATTCAGATTTCAGTATCTTTTAGACACAAAGCAGTCTCACCATTTTCTCAAATAAAGAAACACATTTCCTCTTATTAATCTCCATTTATTTTAAAGTGAAAATATTGATGTCTTTTTAACTGTTTTGTTTCAGTTTTATCAGGAAAACTGCAACGTTTAGCAATTAGACAGGAAAAAAAAAAAAGGCTGGAAGGAAAAATGTTGCTGCATCTCTTTTCGTTTTTTTTTTTTCTTTCTTTCTTTGTTATTTTGAGGATGAAAATCAATCTAAATGCATGATCCCTCTTTTACTTATATTTTTCAAAATAACTGATTTTTTCATTAAGCACTGAACACATAACTCTCTGAATACACATTTGAGAATTGGCCTTCAATTTGATCCATTTATTACTTTTTGAAAGTATTGCTCCATCTATCTGCCTGTCTTAAATTAATATCTCTCTTTGTGTGCTCCCCTTTCCATATTGTCTGCCATCTGTTATGTGATCACTGAGAGATAATGCGTGTTGATTACTTGCTTTCTATTTCAGTGGACATTGTTCAAGAGTATCCTCAGCGTTTCTCTTCTGGTATTAAGTTACACCACAGCCAGGTAGAGGTGACCCCCTCCTTTCCACCAATTCTATGTGATTCTTCTCTAGCATGAGGCTCTGGCTGTTAGTTATGTAAGACTCTGCTTGTCACATTCACATAATCGTTTGGGAGAAATTAGATTTAGTGTAGATATTTTAGACAGATTAAATGAAAACACTGCTGAAGGCACCTGCCTTCTCCACTGCTTACAAAAGGAGTTTACAGGTGCAAGCTGGGTGACCAACATTCAGTTCCTCTCCACAGCATCGAGATCCTCCAGGCTATGCACAATGTGTGGGGCATGGGTGAGCGTGAAACACGCTGCAAGAGAACTAGCCTCTCCCTGACCAGCAGTCCAGGCAGGGCATGTTGAAATGAGACAGTTTGGAGAGAGTCCCTGTATGCCTAGACAGCCTTGACATGCAGGGGAAAGTGGACAGAGCAGATCATGGTGCCTGGGGATGATGCTGTTAACACAACAGCGGGCACCAAGACAGATGAAATAACAACCTAGGTGGCATTTGCAGCACTAACTGCCTCTGTGCCAGCTATAATAAATACCCGCCTTAGCATCAACTTCTCTAGGTGTCTAAATTCATGTTTCCCTGGTGTACACCATCCCACACAATGTTTTAGTCAGCTGAAATTTGGCAAGACAAATTCCACCTCGGAAGGTTACTAATTTCACCTTGTAAGTCTAACTGGCAAGCGATGTGAGAAAAATAAAGACAATAAAACATCTATCATTCTCAAACTGCCTCAACATGGGTTATTACCCTCTCAGAGTTTGTCCCCACAAACATTCAATTTGGCGTTTGTCACAAGTGATGGAGCAGGATCCCATAAAGAAGGTACCGCCACTGATGGAAAATGTTTCTGTCCCTGGTTCTTGGTCCCCGAAGCTCATTCCCTCTCCCCTGCACTGGAGATTTCCAGCTGTATGTGGCCACAGTCTGACTCTGGAGACATCAAGAATGTATGCATAGGAGAAATTCTTACATGACAGCTAAAAAAAAGTCAATTATGTTCCAATTGGGAAAAGCAAGAATCATTTAACTACTTCCAATTTGACAAAATTTAGATTACTCTTTTCCTGTTAGAATACTGCTCATGCTGCCTGGATCATATATCATCAATTGCTGCCTAATGTTGAGCTGCGAAGTTTCATCCTAGAAATTCTGCTGGAGACATTTTGACACAAGCACAAGATTTATTGCTGGGCAGCTAGTGGATTTGAAGTCTGTGATGATAGATATTCTTTTTTTTTTTTTTCTTTTCTTTTCCAAATGAGTATAATGACACTGAAAGGAGCAGGATTAACCTTAAAGTCTCTGAAATCTTTTTCTGCTATGGGTCATGGGTGTACACAAATGCAGATTTCTGAGGAATCTCCTTCAGCAGAAGCATCACGCATGGAGCAAGAAAAAATATGTTTCTGTTTTATAAAGCAAACACATTTTGCCTTCAGGATTGGGGGGCATGTGAGAGGGGCATGAGAGTGATGACACTCCGGATTTGAGATAACCATGTGGGGAGATCCTATCCTGTTCTTAGACTGGAAGATACTGCACATGTGGGCACTAAAGCACATTTCTGTTAGGTTACTCAGAGCGAATAGTTTATTACGTATCATTACCTCCGAACAACAGATAATCAATTTGGATGTGTCCTTATTTACCTGGACAAACACTGGAAAGCTTTGCAATTTAATGGCCTAACTGTTTGTTAGAACAAATAGACCTATTCAATTCTGAGATCACAGTCAATCTGACGGTTTATAGCTGGTTGGTTTCTGCTTTCGAATTGTGAAACCCTGATTTGTTTTCAAGGTGTAAAATTAGCGGTAACATTTTCACTTGCTAACGGATAAGTCTCTTATTGAAACATATGACTGCACTTGCTCGCTGCAGAGTGAAAATAGCCCTGCTCAAAAACCCGGCACAAAGCCTATGGCCCGCTTGAATTTCACATAAGCCCTGGTGTGATGCCAGGTGTGAACTGGCCCAGACGTCTGTCTGCACAAGAGTACATTTCAGCTATTAATTTACAGGTTGAAGGAGGGTTTTGATTCATTATTAAGTTGTACTATTTGTATACACTCCGTAGAACAGCAGCGAGGTGCTTGAACTGAACATGGGCATATAAAACCATAATTCTTCATTTCACCTCTGAAATGATTAGCCTTGTTTAATCATTCCAACATTGAAAATGGGTGTCAAATGATATCCTCTTCATTTATGTATTTCACTTCGTAATCACACTGGTGATTATATTAAATAAGTGTGAGGTTAAAAGATGAAAAGAAATCTGGTCCCAAATCCCTTCCTTTAGATGTGAGAAGTTGAAGGAGACAGAACAATATATAAAGACAGGAAAAGCTACAAGAGGAGAAAACACATTCTACCATGCTAATGATCTGATTTTGTTGTTGTTTGGTTGTGTAACCAAAAGTAAATCCTCAGAAGCTGACAGCCGAGGTGAATTTTGGTAATATTAACATTAACTTCAGTGAGAGATTTGAAGACGGAGGAAAAAAGACTGGCAAATGGGAGAGGCTGCAAAAACAGCAGCTCCACTGGAAAGCATCAGACCTGAAAATCCACTTTTTGGACAGTGTGGGATGAATTGCTGTTTCCAGCTCAAACACCACTTTGTCCAGAAAAATCTCAGCACTAATCTGCTTGGAAAAGTTGCTGAGTTTAGTCTTCTAAAGAAGAAATGTATTAGGACACACATATGTACATCTGTAGAGTGCATGTTAGAAGGTGATATTCCAGCACATACAGCGGTGTTATATGTGGCATGTGAATCTTCTAGCACTTCCCACGTGGAGGAGAGATATATCCAGCTATCCAGTTTATATTCATATATCTTCATTTTCTATTGCTCTTCTTTAACTTCAATAACTTTTCCTCTTTCTAGGGATTTGCTCCCGTGAGAAAAGGCAATTATACAGTAATAGTATTATTTCTCTATTCCCTTCACTTCCTTTGGTTTAAAAACCTGTTTTCTTTAAATCCTTCCTTATAGAACAGGTTCCCTTCTTCGGTCTTCCTGGTCTTACCTGCATTTTGTATTATTCTCTGTTTTCTGATTATTAATGTCTCAAAGCTTCTGTCAGAAGTTACTTGTCTTTCTTACAGTCGCAGTACACACCTGCTAATTCTGGAAAGTCCAGGTCATTGCCCAATCTTGGTAATAAAACTGAGAAACTTCTGGGTTAAAATGTCTCCAAAGCATATAGATGATAACACAGTACTGTTTCAAAGGTGATCCTCTCAGCAGCTTTGAAGAAAAGAAGCAAAAAGCCAGGTACAGTGTGCTTTGACAAAGTCCATGTACAGTGTGATCACCTTTCCCTCCTCCACACAAAGATGGATTCTTCATTCAATAAATATTCCCAATCGAGTTTTATAGAATGTAAATGTTTAATGAACCAGGTGTTACTCAAAAGGTACGACTAACCAATCCACAGAGAGCGGACACCTTATTAGAGACCTGACAAGCATCTCAAGAAAGTGAAAAGCAAAACTGCAAGGAACGTGGAGAGCACAGCTGCATCAGCAGCTCTTACGTAGAAAGAGGCACCGATGAATTGAGGAGTGTCTTATTACCAAATAATAACGAGTGTCTTATTGTTGAGTTATACCTAGTCATACCATTAACACCTCTGTTTAAAGGGTCCACCCACAGATGGTGGACGCACACTTTGATTTCCCCATCATGTAGCTTCAAAGCACCCTGAATAAATGGCATTTTGCTTACACTTTAGCAGTTATCATATTTGCCAGTCTTTAATTTTCAATTCAAGGTTTTCATCAAACTGAAGAAAAAAGAAATCTCACTGTGAACACTTCTCCCTCTTAAAACCATTATCACTAATATTATCATTGTGAATACCAGTTGGAGATGTAAGACCTTTGGCTCCTTTTACTAAGACTTCTTTGTCTCAGAATATCTGCAAGTGCCATTAAAAGGACATTATTGTAGGTTCTGAATAAACTTCCAGAACTGTTTTTTGGGCCAGAGTGCTATGAGGATTTATTTAGTTATTGCCATGGATTCATCTTTAAATTAACTATGCCTTTGTGGTACAAAAATCCTCCTTTTTCATTAGTGACATAGCTTAATTGCTTCACAATCAGGGGAAAAAAAAATTAGAAAGGAGAAGGATGAAAAAAAAAAAAAAAAAAAAAAGAGTAGCAAATACCTGCCTGACTTAACCACATTAAGCAGCATGGTGCAGAATATAACTTAACAGTCCAGTGAACTGTCAGCGGCAGAAGTAATTGGAAATTGGTGGGATAGTTCTTCATGTGATGGGGATGGGAGTTTTTCATGCCTATTTTTAATAGGCAAATAGCTCTCAGGGCAGCTTCATATTCTTTCATTAATTTGTAAAGATCCTTTATAATGTAGAAAAGTTAAGATAGGAAAAAAAAATTCCAATTACATGTTTAATGACTTGGCATTTGTGGTAATGCTATCTAGCACTAATTCACCTGTTAGAAAACAGTCTATCTTTTAGCCCCTGGGGTTAATAGAGTGCAAAAGCCTAGTCTTATCAGAGGGTGGGAGAAAAGTGATTAATTTTTTTCCTACAAATAAGAAGGGAAAGCAAGAATGACAAAATTGATTATGAGTTTTTAACTTTCTTTTTGAGCTTTGACTATTTATTAAATATCTTTTTAAAGAAAGTAACAAACTTTCAGCTGCTGGTGTATGTCTAACCTACCTCTTTTCAGGGAGTCCTAGGGGACTTCAGTCCACCTGTACCCAACATAAGCACCCACTGCTTTGAGCCATATATCCACACTGTGTCTGCAGCCATGATGCTGTATAGCCTGGGGATGAGATCAAGCCTAGCCATGCCTTTCTATGGAAATGGAATTTGTAAGAGAAAATGTAGCCTGACCAGTCAGTAAGTGGATGGATGGGTTTATCCTATCCTGCTCATAACTACACTGAAATCAATAGCAGAAGCTTAAATGTAAGTGGAAAAAATTCTTCCACAACAGCAAAGAAATACAATTTAGGCAAACATTCCTACTCAATCACATGTCTGTCCTTATCAGTCGTTGTTGGATTTGCATCTCATCTCATCTCAATTAGCAAAGATATTTGTAATGAAATCTTACACTTAAAGATACTTGAATAGTCCGTAGTATAAACTGCACAATGCAACTGGCTGCCCTGATGTGAATTTCTGTATCTCCTTCTGAAAGGAGAGGCAGCATTTATTGTGATTATGCAACACCTTCCATTGCTTAATATCACATTTGACTGTGTCAAGGCTAAATTAGGATTAGCAAAAGAAATATAAAACTATGATAGAATTTGTGCTATTTGGGCTATTCTGTATAGAACACAGAGATACCAGCAATATTAAAAACAAAACAAAAAAACAAAAACAAACAAACAAAAAACCAACAACAATAGCAAACATGATTGTCATCAGTCCAATCTCTAAAATTAGGAGTTTCACATTAAGGATAAGTGCTGTCCAGTGGCTGGAAAACAAGCCTAGAAATCAAGGTTTATCTCCTCCGTTCCTAATGCAGTTCCTGGTTCATCTATCAGACACCAATGTAAGCTGAATACTGAGCATCCAGTACACCAGAATTCTGTGATTTCATCCAAACTCCTGTAAACTCGGGTTTCCTGAGCAGTCAGCCCATCAAATTTGTTACTAAATCCTGTAGGGTGAATAATGCTTTTGTCACTAAGTTCAGATGGGAAAAAAACACTGAACTTTATATTCCCTGTATTTCAGTATCTTCCATCTGAGGCACAGAAGCAAAAGGATGGAAGCTCACCCTGAAAGCCCTGGGTGGGACTGGTGCTGAGAAAATTAACATTTGCAATGTGCCATTTAGTCATCTTTTGGTTACAGAGAAAACACACCAATCTCAACCTAAAAGTAAGATTCATTTAATTAAAAATTCTTATAAAAGCAATTTTTAAAACAAGTAGGTGATCTAGGCTCCCTTTCAATTTTTGGAATTAAAAGAAAAAAAAAAAAAGGTTTTGGAAATAGTGGTACATCTTAGACTCACAAAATTATTGAAGGTAAATGTGATTATATTGATCTTAAATGTTACTGTCTCCTTCCACTGACTCTAAAGCAACGTGAGGCTAACATAGATGAGATAAAATGATATACCATGCTCTACCAATCTAATTTAAAAGAAATGAACAATCTTTTTGTTGATGACCTAAAGTTTTATTTGGATTCAGATGCCTCTATTAGTGGGTGGATGAGTGGAAGGACAGATAAGTTAAAATTTGCCATTGTACAAGCACAATTAAATTCATTTTATTTGTTTCAAAAGTTGTTATTATTGCTGTTTCTTGTTTTGGGCAATACTAAAAGAGCTAAAGTTGATGTTCTGCAATTTTTGGAAAATAAGAGGTGCAAATTAAAATATGAACCCACTTTTACAAAAGAGTCAAACTTGTTTTCCCTAAGTTAGTTGAAAGCAATATGCCTTCATTCTCATGGCAAGAAACATTTCCTTTAGTGCAGCTGACGAGATTTTCAAGGTGTTTCTGCACATCATGTAGGGAAAGCAAATTGTCATCAAAATTGAAAATTCAGAATATGTTTTTTTTTTTTTCTTTTCCCCTGAAGGTCTTTAGGGCTCTTGAAATGCTAAATAGAAAACTGAGCTCAATGCATATGGAGGAGATTTTCATATTTTAAAAGACAGACAGTGTCAGCCGGCAGACACAGCAACTCCAAGAATCTTCAAAAAGGCAGAAGCAGAAAAGTTTACTGCTTGTTCGGTGGACATGTTTTTTTAGCCTGTGTTCTGCAGATTGAGAGGTAGATTGCCTAGGGTCAGAGCGTGACCCTGCCCTGCAGCTTGAGCATTATTCCTTTTTTTTTTTTTTTTAAAGTGTAAATTACATTTGTCTGCAACCTGCCTCCTTAATGATGGATCAGCCTTTTGTGAAGGTATAAGCTCTGATTGATGGGGCACAGGGATAGGAGAGGAGAAAGGAGAAAACAAGTTTATAAATTTGACATAAGATTTGAATCGCAGCAGGAACTCTGCCAGTCTCCTTATGCATAAAATTGGACTGGCTGGAGATATGTACTGCATGTGTGATGTTTCAGCACTTATTGCTTTCATTATATCTTTACTTACTCAGTTAACAGACTACTGAACTTGCAAAATCTAGCAGCCTGAATTTTTTAAAAAACAACTTTTGTAATATAAGAGGAGGATGGGGAACTGGAGGAAAAAAAAAAAAATTACATGGAAGATCATCATCTGGCATAATCCAGTATAATTTACAGGAGTTACATTGATTTTCTCTAGCTGATGACCTGACTCAGTAGTTCTGTTCTGCTTTAGCATTAATTTATTTATTTGTTTATCTTCTGAATGGGCTTCACTAACATTTCATGTTTCCTCTTACTGTTATTCCTTTTCCTTCTTTGTTTGGGAAATTATATGGTTTATTGATTAAACAGGATTTGAAAATTAAAGTCAATGGGCCAAACTCTAACCCTAACTCTGCTGCAACTTCATTGAGTTCAAGTTATAAAGGGATGAATGAGTTTAGAGACTCCTACAAAGAGGTTACTGCAGAGGTTGATTCCATAATAAAAGGGAAGTTACAGCTTTGTTGTCATTTCAATGGAAATTATACATTGTAAGAAGTCTAGTGCTTTCAACTTCAACTAACATAATGAAACCCAAGGATACTGAACACAAAAGAAATTAAAATAAGATGTGATTTTAATGGATTAAAATCTGATATTATCAGGAAGGTACATAACAATACTACTTTTCATTTCTACCCATACCTTGGAGTACTCTGATTCCTACGGCCAAGCAGAACGGCTATCTTCTCCACCATATTTACATCAATAGCAACAGAAAGAAAGGGTAATGGACAGGTTCCATAAGCAAAGGGATTCTGTGAGGTTTTGACTCCTGAAAATTGCAGAAATGCAGTTCTGGATTGGGCACGGTGAAAACAGATTCTATGGATAGGGGGAAAAAAAAAAAGTTTCTAAACTAGGAGAGTTCTGGGACAACATTCTCATGAGCTTAGTGGAGTCAAAAAACATTTTTTGCTTGTAAAATGGGACTTGAAATGACAGATTTGAACAGTTGAGGTTGCCAGTAGAAAATGACAGGACTGAACTCGCAAAGCGATGCTTGCAACTCCCATGTTTCTCTAAGCACAAGGAATTATGCTGTTCTTGGGCAGAAAGTTGGGAAAACAAGATTTGGAACAGTTGTTCAGTGGTAACGTCACTGAACAGGGCCAGCACAATTTTTTGTGATTGAGGGCGTAGCTTTGTAATAGTGAAGTGTGGCAAAAGTGCAGAAGGGTAGACAACTTCTTCCTCAAAGAACTCTGGCCTAAATTATGGAATGATGTATAATCATCTGGAAAGAGAAGATTTTTAAGTAGAACATAATTTCATAAACGTAATTTATTGGTGCTCTAAGTTTTCAAAGGGCTTTATGTGTGGCACTGTGCTATGTAGATGATAATCTATAGAACCACATTTACAAGAGCCTCTGCTACAGAGGTATATATAAACTACTGACCAGACACCACTGTCTGTTATAATTTGGACAATTGCTCTCAGCTTTATATGTTCTAGATCAAATGTTTCCTGAGTACATTACAGGCATAGTTTTATTCCAAGGCTAGAATTGTGAGAAGGGTAAGGTTTTTGTTCAAACTGACACTTCAAAGTTTGAATTTAATTCAGAATTTTATGTATGTGTATATATATATATATATATATAAACCATGTAACTATGTTTCTGCACAGATACAATCATTAAATATCTACAGTATATGAATCACTGACATTTTAATGTGTCTATAAATAAATGTAAAGCATATGTTTAAGAAAGATATGCTCTTTTCTTAAGCTCCATTCTTACCAGTTTTTAAAGGATATCTGATAACTGCTATGATAGCCACTACCCCACTGAATATCTGAAGACCTGTCCATCATAGTGGTATCTGAACAGCAAAAAATCTCTCATACACATATTCAGTATGTAAAGTCTTTCTCAGGATATTACTAGAGGGAAAAAGGCTGTTATCTATTCAGTTTTGTTCCAGTTCATTAATGACTGAAAGTCATTACTATCTGACAGATGTATAAAGGTTTATGTACACTTTTAGTTGTCTCAATTTGGTTTATAGTGGACAGATGTCCACATTCAGAAAGGACAAAACAAAGTAAGACTGAAAACATAGATAAATTCAGGAACTTTGATGAAAGTCTTTGCCAAGAATGTGAGACCTGGCTGAAAATCTGAACTGATCACTTGCCATGCTTATCATAGTAGTCCTAGTAGTACAAGATGGATGGTATATATAGAAGCATGATTTTCTCTCACAGATGGAATGCATTTCTTACTAGGACTGAGAGATGACATATTTATCTATGGCTATTGATAGAATATGGACTGCAAGTGACACTTTTGCTTCAAAACAAGAAAATAGAACCATCCCCTCCAAAGAGAATCATGTCAGCACCAGTGCTTTCTACTGTTCCCCATATTTTCTAGATGCTTCACCTCATCAAGCCTCAGGGACTTGACAAACTATGAGACCAAGAAACAAAAAAAGGCTGAGGAACATTTTAATGCATGAACAAAACAATGGAGAATGCCATTCTTGTCATTTTACATAGTTTGCTATAGTTCTTTCAACAAAAAGAAAGGTGCAGCATCTGTAAGTAACTAGATCTAGACAGTTTCTTTTACTCTTTTTGTGAAAAACAGAATGGATTTCACTTGTGTACTTTACTGAAAATTTTGTAAATGCTCTCACACATTGAGTTAAACTGGTGTTTCTAGATAAAGCACTTGAGTAAACCTCAGGGTGCTAGAGGATTATATGTTTGTGCAGTGCTGTGGTAGAAAGCCAGGGCCTGTCCGATCACCCAGCCATTGGGAAGGACAGGCTGGGGGCAGCCAGGGCAGCTGTGGGCATCCTCTAGGGTGACGGAACAAGTGTGAGACATCAGCCCATGTGAGGTACCCTGCAGGCTGCCCTATGGTATTGCTGCGTCAGGGATCCCTTCAAAACAGAGTGCTGGGCCATAGGCTGAGGAAATTGGTTATCACTAAGAATCATTAGCCCCACAGGCCCTACTCAGACTCACCACAAGTTTGGAAGTGGCAGCTGCCCTTCCTCTGTTGGCATGAAGGTCAGAATTTGTTTCACAGTGTGGTTATGATATTAACAGCATCCCAGTTCACTTTCAGAACTTGGTCCCGCTATCACATGTATACAGTTTCTCAGCGTTAGGTACACTTGTTTGTACACTTGAAGAAGAAACCAAAGAAGAATTTACAGGATAGTTTGTATAGAGGTGCACATCAAGAACAGATGGGCTATTTTTGATACTTAGTATTTGGAATAAAATCCTACAATACTTTAATGGCACACATATTCAACATAATTGAACAATGACCTAACAATGTCTCTATAGTGGTGAAATTGATGGTGAATTACCTAACTGATACTATTAATGAGGTTAATTGAAAATGGATCCAATTTTTCCTGAGATAAAATCATATGGCATGGACATATGAATGTCTGAATACCTTTAGTTTGCATACAAACAGAACTTACTAATTGTTTAGCTTTAAAAGTTATGAGATTTATGTGTCTTTTAAATTTTTACAGGTGTTTTGTTTTTGTTTGTTTTTGTTTTAATGTTTAGGTTTAGTATTCCTGCATAACCAAGCAGAGCAGTAAGTTTATTTTTCTTCTGGCAAGCTGAATTTTTATGTAAATAACTGTTCAGGAACTAAACTAACAAGCAAACAGAACACATAAATGATGGAGTAGGTAGTTAGTAAATGACTGGCAGCTGCCAAAGTATTAGAGTTACAAATGTCATCAAAAAGAGACCGATTTGGACAGAGAAAATTGGATAAAAAATTAATAATGATAATAACAATAATAAATATATTTTAATATAATAATAATAAATTTATTTTAATATAATCTGTACAAAAGTATTTGTTAATTTGAGTTTGGTAATGCTGTAAAGCAAGAGCTGCACGTGATTTTAATGATGCATGGTTCTGTGTTATAATCTTCTCTAAATTGTTCCAGAGAAGAATTTAAAAAGACCTCCTGCTCACAGCATCTGAGTTAAAAAAAACAAATAGTGTTAAGGTGAAATGGTTCAATGGTCCTTTATACTTTTTTTAAATTTTTTTTTAAAGAGGCATTCTTCCCTTTCTTGGCCTCTTCTGTCCCCATAGTAACTTGTTGAGAGAGGGCTGGTTGATATCATATCCTTCCATAGTTTCAAGTTAATGTTTCTTGATATGAAAATGAAGAACAGTTCTAAGCATCAAACATTGTGTTTTTGTTGTACAAGTAGCACATACTTGGAGAGTTCACATCTCCTGATGTCTTATCAGTAACAGTGCTTCCATACGTCACTCACTACAGTGAGCTACATCAAAGCAGCACTTGATACGCAGCATTGTTCAGCTCCTGTGGCAGATCATAAAACACCAACCTCCTCTGCTCTGCCTAGTCAGACAGAATTGGCATATGACAGTAATGTTGTGTACATTTTTGTCACTTAAAGCCCCTACAACCTTCACTAACCCTCATAATACTAAACACTGTTTAAAGTCATACAATTGTTTAAATAATATAAGTTGTATAAGATTTCTTTTCTTGTCTCTATGGCCCAGACAGAATGATTTTGCATTATTTTTTTTCTTTTGTTTTGGTGATAGGTGATGATTACAGATCAACTACTGATTCTAACAGCTTTAGAAAATATGAATGAGTGAAGAATACTGTCAAATTAAGTGCCAATTAACACTGAGATCATTGCAAGGAGTTCAGTCATCAGTTTCTGCATGATGCCCTGTTCCATTTTGATGTTTTCGGGCAGAAGACAACTGCTAGCTTTGCTTGGCCTCCTTCAAAGATGTCAGTGAGCTGAAACAAGAATGACTGACAGTACAAGTAAACAATGTGGCAGCCCCTAGCAAAACACAGATGCCCTGTGTAGATCATCCCTTCCCTGTCAGAAAGCAGCATCACTGGGGTCGCAGGATGGTTCAGAGTTACAGTGGGAGTTTGCTGTGACTGTCCTGATTGTGCTGCAGTCTGGAGAACCACAGCCTGAGGAGAAAGAAGGAGGAAACCCAACGGTACTGGGGCTCCTGCTGGAAAACTGCACCGGATGCCCTCAGTCACATTGCTTCAGAAGTGCGACAGCAACAGCCATCTCGCAGCCAGACGCCGCCTGCAGGCAGCCATCTTGCCACGCCTCCAATGGAAGCGGCCATCTTGCGCGCCGTACACATGGAGGCAGCCATCTTGGGACCGCCTCCAGGTCGGCGGCCATTTTGGTATAGGGTAGGGTAGACGTGTACCCCCTCTTTCCTCCCTTAAGCAAAATGGCGGCGCCGGCGCATGCGCGGAAGCCGGGGGCCCAGGCGGCGGAGCTGTGATCTATCCCGCGGGCTGGCGCGGTGTGAGGTGCCGCCGGCTGTACCGGGCTCGCAGTCATCATGGGCGAGACTGAGAAGCTGTATTATGTGTATAGCTGCGACCTGGATATGAACGTGCAACTGAAGATGTGAGTGTGAGGGGGCGGGGGCTCCAGCGCTGCCTTGCTCCGCTCGGGACGGGCGGGGGTGTGCGGGAAGGAGCCCGGTCCCTGCCGGCTCGGGGGTGGCTGGGCCGCCCGCTGTGGGGGGTGGGAGTCAGTGCGACGCCGCGCCTGGGGCTCCGCAGGGTCCCCGAGCGGCACCGCGACGTAGCAGGGCCGGGGCCTGCTGCAGGCTGCTCTGAGCGCTGACATTTCCGTGGCCTCAGGTCCTGCAGTGATGTAAGTAAGGCAGGGGTTAATTCAGTTCAGCCCTGATGTCTCCTTTCAGCCTCTGGTGGCTCCGCTCTCTCCTTAGCGTTCAGGGATGGAGAGAAGCTGAAAGCACTTCAGCCTCACATTTGCACACGCTGATGCATTTGCTGGTTCATATTTTTTAAAGTCCCTCTCCCCTCCTCTCCCCTCCTCTCCCCTCCTCTCCCCTCCTCTCCCCTCCTCTCCCCTCCCTCACAGCAGTGGGCAGTATATGTTCATGTGGCACAGATGTAACTTGTCCTATAATTTACAGCTAATGTAGCTACACTGAGGTGTGTTGCACTTCTTTGGAAAAGTAACTCGGAGAAACCTAATATTGGGCTTATTTAAGTTTCATTTGAATAGCGAATAGCAACTGAACTGAGCTACATACTTGACTTCATTACTGTTACTGCCTAACAAAAAATTCAACTTAAAAAAAAAGTTTTTTTTATTTTTAAGTTTGCGTTCTCTTAGAATGTACTGTGCTTGTTTCTTGCAAGAAACTTCTTCATTTGCTCTTTATTTCGGAAAGATTCTTGTTTGCTGAAAGGTGCATCACTCCTGTCTGTGCAAATGGTGCGGTTCTTTTTGTTTTGTTTTTATCTGCATCCAGTCAGATGTTTCATATTGCAGTATCACAGAATCATTAAGGTTGGAAAAGACCTCTGAGATACGTGAAAGTTTGTCTTTCATCAGTGTACATTTGAGGCCTGTTAAATCTAGTGCTACTATTCTACACATTATTACTGACCTTTAAACGAGTCTGGTTTGAATATTTTGATTTTTGGCATCTGAAGCCAATCATGCACTTCACATTTCACACAGTTTTAAAATAAGACTCTTTGTCCTTTTTTCTTTATTTTCCTTTTTCATGAAAGTATATACTAATGTTTTAATGTTTATAGTTATTTCTTTTAATAATTGCAGTGTTCATCATCTCACTGTTGCCTAGTTTACCTTATATGATATAGTCTAAGAATCTACAGGTTTTATTAGAAGGTATCTCTGTCTCAAGTGAGTAATTTTTCCATTTTCTGCTTCTGTTTTGCCCCTAAATTAGTATTGTAGTGAGGTTTTTGGTTTTGTTTTGTTTTTTTTGTTTTGTTTTCAAATGCAGAGTTTCACTGCTTACTAGTTATTCAAAACAGAGGTATCCATGTTGTGTAAATATGAGTAATGGAAATTGAATTTTCAGTGTGGATTAAAAACAAACAAGTAACTTCTTTTTTTTTTTCTTTTTTCTTTTTCAGAGGAAGTCTGGAAGGGAAAAGAGAACAGAAGAGTTACAAAGCTCTCTTGGAAGACCCAATGCTGAAGTTCTCAGGACTTTATCAAGAGACTTGCTCTGACTTGTATGTAACTTGTCAGGTGTTTGCGGAAGGGAAGCCTCTTGCTCTTCCAGTTAGAACTTCCTACAAAGCTTTTAGCACTAGATGGAAGTAAGTCACTGCCTTCTATTCATTTATCTGTTAGTTATTGAGTCTTCTAGTTAAAGAAGTAATTTTGTGTGTCTTCTGTTTGCGTAAAAGAAAAAAAAAATCCTAAATCTTTTCTGTTGTTTTCCTCAAGTATCTTATATTTCTGTGAGTCTCTGTATAATATCACAAAATTGATCTTTCTGCATATAGAGTAAGTAATAATAAAATTATTTGTGTTTTTGGGCATGGCTCAATTATGTAAGTTTTGCAGCCTGAAATAGCACATTTTTTTGCTGTGTACTGGACAAAGATTTTTTTCCTTTGCTGGCCTTTTAATTGTACACGCATGGAATGACTCAAAACAGCACTTAAATGTTTGAATAATTAAAGCCTGTAGGCAGATAGTTAATGTGCCCTTCAAAGTGCGTAATTTAAGGAGAACTTAGATTTTGTAAACTGCTGTAGAGTGACTTGAATTCTGAGGTTTCATGACTAATATGAAGTATGTCCTTGCAGCTGGAATGAGTGGCTGAAACTGCCTGTGAAGTATCCAGACCTGCCTCGCAATGCTCAGGTGGCTCTAACCATCTGGGATGTGTATGGACCTGGTAAAGCAGTTCCTGTGGGAGGAACAACAGTCTCGCTCTTTGGGAAATATGGGTATAGTGCTTTTTCTTTCATGATACAAACTTGAAGCTCACTTTGTGAATAGTAAGGTGCAATAGGAAGTGCATAGAGGAAGTCAAAACACAGATTTTTAATTTTCTTTTTTACAAGTAAGCTTACATTTTGACATAGCAAATAGGGAAATAACTTTCTTTTATGCTTTTGTAATGCATGAATTCCAGTACCAATTACTTCATTTCTTTAAGTTAACTTGCAGTTGGACCCTTAACAGAGCATTATCCATAAAGAACAAAGTGTAGTTCAAGAAACAAGGAGTCTTCAAGATTAATAATTATATGATCCAGTAGAGAGTGAGATCAGTAAATACAGTAGATAACAGCGAGCTGGGAAGAATTACAAGTTAACTGGTAGGTGGCAATGAAAGAAATGTATCTTAACCAAATACAAAGGAGACTGGAAAAAAAGAACACGGGATACAACTTAAGTATGAGGTGCTGATTGTCTGTCTGATTGATTGTAGTCAAGTGCAGAACAGAGAGCACCTACACAGGAAAGCTGAGGAAATAATTTAAGTTTTAGAGTTTTGCATGAGTTGAAATATTAAAAAACAAAACAAAAAAAACCAAAACAAAACAAAAAAAACCACACATGAATATGTAAACAGTCTCAAGTATACACATCAGGGACAATATTGTATCCTGCTGCTCTTTTGAGATGTATTTCAGAACTACTTTTCTGCTCTTTTGGGGTGTGTCCAGTTCTATACAACTAATTTCAGATAAGTTTCTCACAATTGAGAGTCCGAGGAAGTAGATATTGAATATCAAGCAAATGGGTGCAGCGGAGTAGAAGTAAGTAAAAGTGGGGCTGAAGAAAAGACCATGAGAATACTTTTCTAGTATGTAGGCAATGTTTGAAAATGGAGAAAATTGCTTTGCCAGTGAATGTGTAGTAATAAGACTAAGTTGAACCAGGCCAGGTTTAGTTTAGCTTTAAGAAATTTGTTTTATTGATACTGTGTGGGAAATGTCTATAAAGAGAGGTTAATTTTCATTTTTTTTTCATTAAAGATTTTGCTTTGATGAAAAGATTGATGTTATCTTAGAGTAGAAAATTGTATTGGAAAAAAATTGCCTTTATTTCCGCTGTTTTGGGGATATTTCAGAATTTTCTATTGGCTTGTAAACTGATCGCCTAGTTGCAGGGTAGTAGTAAACTTCCTACAAATCAATCTATGATTTTAAGATTAGCTGACTTTTCTGTAGTCATTATCTTTTATTTTTAGTTGTGTGTCTTTTAAGTGTTCCTTCTTGTTGTATTTGTCTGAAGTTCTTTGTTGGTCCCCCCTTATTGGTAGAAATAATACATTTGATTTCCTGGAGCATTTTTGTAGATGGATGAATGAAAATATGCAAAGGATGCAAGGGTCTGCAGAAGAGAAGTTTAAGTTTTGTTTTAGAGTTCTGCTCAGTGCATAGTTCCAACTACCAATTCAATTTCAGGCATAGATGGAAAAAATGGTGTGGTGAGAGTTGTGTGTTTTTCCATCTGAGAAAGCTGCTTTTTATCAGTTGACCTTCACATGAAACACCGTCTTTTAGTTAATTTTTTTGTCAGGAAGATCTAAAGTCAGCACTGTAATTTGCAAGTCAAGAGCAATTTTTTCTGCTTCATTACAAATAATAAAAAAGTATGAAGGTCAAGCTCTCTTCTCAGTTCATGTTTGTACCACTCCATTGACTTTGGGAATTATCCATTTTTCTTCCATTTGCCAAGTAAGTTATCTCATATTTGTTTCTTTTAAACCCTGTGTGCCAGTAAAAATGAAGGCCAGAGAGGGCATAAGGCTCTAGGCACTTCTGCAGTTCAGTTATGTTGTGCATAGCAATGTGTGTTTTTAGGTTTGGCAGAAGAAACTTGTTCATTTTCTTGCAGCTGCTGCTGTACTTTGATTCCTGATTTCAATTTGCTGAAACAATACTGCATTTTTCCCTGTAGTATGTTCCGTCAAGGAATGCATGATTTGAAAGTCTGGCCCAATGTAGAAGCTGATGGCTCGGAACCCACCAGAACTCCTGGGAGAACCAGCAGCACAGTCTCTGAAGATCAAATGAGCCGCTTGGCAAAGGTAATGGAATACAAACCTTTAAGATGTGCATGGGAAGTCTGCACTATCAATGAAGTGAATGAAGTGTGAGACTTCAATGAAGACAAGCTTTCAATGATGATTTTTCCCATGAAAATCATCTGCCTTTAATTGCTTTGAGAAGTCAGAGAATTTACTCAAAGAAACAAATAAACTCACTTGTCACAAGTATATTCTTTGAAATAGGACATAAGTACCTGCACTGGTATAAGAAACTATCTGACATTCTGTTATAGCAAGTGAAAATACTAATTCTTTATAGAGTGGAAATTCCAATGTAACATGATTATGCTTGAAGCCAAAACTCTAACCTGTTTCAGTTGGAATAACTCCTAAGAGTAGCTTGTGAAAGCAAGTTAAGTTTCCTTCCTTGTAGCCATCCTTCGAAAATTAATCTGTTGTATGTGGATTATTTTATTCCACATAAACTAAAGGTACTCTAAATTCTTTTTGATCCATTAATTTCCTTTACTCCTTCTGCTAGCTGAAAGAAATTAATTATGGCAGTGAGATAGCATTTAAGGGGATACATCTTATTTAGTAGCAGAAGATTAATGTTTCTTTCTCTGAAGAGACTCTAATTTTAATCTTTTAAAATTAATCTAAGGGAGAAGTTCTTCAAGTACATGCTTACCTGCAGATCTTCTGAGTTTTGCATGCTGGCATAACTCCATAATCTGTTTAGACTTTATTTTTCCTGTTGAAAGAGAAATGTTTGGAGATTTGAGACTAATGTTTTTCCAGTAAAACATACAGAATTACTTATTTCCCTTACTTTCTAGCCCAGCGAAACTAGAAAATGACAGAGTTATTTAAATAACTTATTTGGATCTTTTTATCCAAAGTTTTGGCAAATGCTGTCGTAATGCTATGTGAGTTGGACATGAATATGTGATATTCTGAAGTGCTGTTACGGGGTGATAAAAATAGGGCTACATTGGGTAAGAGTACTTTTGTTAGTTAAGGGCAAAAAAAATGAATGCAGTTTGGAAATGGTTGAAATGAGGGATGTGCAAGTGTAACTAACTTTTCCTGTTGTTGAGCATGAGTAGAACTTTAGATAGATGTTTACAAAGGTATTAACTTATGATATCCAGCCTGCCTTAGCAAATTTGGGTTCTAACAAGTTTGCATGCTGTTGATTCTCTTCCAGTGGAATATATTATCAAATGTATATATCAGTCAAAGGCAGCTGTTGTATTAAACTTTGAATACGGTTCTGATGCACATTGCCATCAAATTGTCCAGAATCAAGGCTAACCCATTCCAAAGCAGGAGGAATGGACTGAATGAATAACCTCCTGAGACTTCTCTCATTGCCTGATTTTTCTTCTGTGTTTCTGTAAGCTTCATTGACTTTTAGGGAAAGTACATTTTAAAAATTACTGCCTTGATGGACAGGGGCGAGCAGAGGATATCTTGTCTTTATGAAGTCTTTTTGATACACTCTTCTGTAACGTTATTGCAGTAGAAACTAAATGGACACAGAGGTAGAAGGAAAGCTGGAAAAGTGTCAGGAGGAAAGGTTCAACAGTAGCAGCAGGAAGTTCAAGTGGATGCCAGCTGTCAACAGTGTATCCTAGAAAGCAGTACTGGTCCCAGTGCTTTTTATCATGTCCTTAGTGACATGGGTATAATGGTTGAGCACATCTTCTGCAAATTTGGAGGTAATACAGAACTTCCAAGCAGCTGATAGACTGGGTGGTTGTGCCACTGTTCAGAGGGGCCTCAACAGGCTGGAAAAGTAAGCTTATGGTTCCTGTAAAGGAACTTCAGAAAGGCTTTAAAAATGTTTTGCAAGGTCTTCTGCCTGTACAAGTGCTGGAATAGGCTCCCCAGGGAATTGGTTGTGTCACCATCTCTAGATGTGTTTAAAAACAATTTGGATGTGGTGCTCAGGGACATGATTTAGCAGAGGGTTGTTAGGGTAGTATGGTTGCATAGTGGTTGGACTTCATGATCTTTAGGGTCTTTTCCAACCTGAGTGATTCTATGATTCTGTACAGCAAAGTTGTGCAACAGCAGTGTCCTAGACTGTATTAGGCAGCAGTGGAAGCAGGTCAAGGGATTGTGGCACTGATGAGATGTATTTGAAGTGCAGAGTCCATTTATGGCCTTTCAGTGAGGAAAAGAGATTACTGTACTGGGGTGAGTACAGTGATGGATTGCAAAGATAACTTGGGGCTTCAAGCATCTATCATTCAAGGACAGAGTAGGAACTATGGCAGTTTAGAGAAAGCACAAACAATTGGTATGTACAGATTCTGTACAAGAGGGAGCGAAGACAATGCCAGACTTCTGGGTACAAAATTGAAATGGGAAATTCCATTAAAATATGAGAAACTTTTTGTTGTGAGGATGATCAAAAACGAACAGTTTGAGAGAGATTGTGAAGTGTGTTTTTGATGCTCATAACCTGACTACACTTCTCTTGTGCAACCTGCAGTCAGTTAATGTGCTTTTAGACCGTGCAATTTCCAGAGTCCTTCTAGCCATGCTCTTTAGCTCTGAATAGAAGATTTTGGTAGGTGAGAATGTTTTTGGAGCGACAAGGAATTGGAGCATTGGTGAGA
Organism: Perdix hodgsoniae; assembly: GCA_035772895.1. Taxonomy (NCBI): domain Eukaryota; kingdom Metazoa; phylum Chordata; class Aves; order Galliformes; family Phasianidae; genus Perdix; species Perdix hodgsoniae. The sequence goes on from JAPSGF010000003.1 coordinate 33,856,450, forward strand.
AGGTGGGTAGAATGCTTCCTTGTACCTTAGGAAATAGCAGCTAAGCAGAAAGACTTCTCCCTTTCTTCATCTTACTAGGTTGTCTGAAATAGTGGCATCTAAAGCTTTTTAGGCTTCAGATGCCTAAAAAGAAAGGGAAAACAAACTCTGTAACTTCATTGACCTTATTGTATAAATCTTAGTTTGTAAATATGCTTTTGTGAAACTAACAAAGGCACAATTCATTCAGTTTGGAATGAAGTACCTTTGTTTTGTTTCATTTGGTAAGTTATCCACAAGTAACTAAAATAAATAGTTTTTGTTATGTGGCTGCTTAAAAAAAAGATTCCTATTTTTTTAATGTTTGATGTGTTTAAAGTTCTCATGCTTGTAACGTGCATTTGTCTTTGCCATGATTTTTTGAGATAGTAGAAGTATTGTGTCATGGCTTAGCTGTTTACAAAGGTCTACTGTATGCACAACTGTTTCAGGCGTTAATGCCTCTGTGAAATTGATACTTATTTTCTTACTGCCAACAATTTAAAAATTAGTCTTGTGTTCTTCTATGCAGCTCACAAAGTCTCATAGACAAGGTCATATGGTGAAAGTGGACTGGCTGGACAGACTGACCTTTAGAGAAATAGAAATGATCAATGAGGTAGGTCATTTTACATTGGAGTTGCACTCTTTTGGTTTTTTGTTTGTTTTTTTTTTTTTAGATCTTGCTAATGTGAACTGTTCACTTAGGAGACTAACTTGTCCTGTTTTTCATCAACTGATATGATGGTGTATATGATAAAAAAAAGAAATAATAATTCTTTACACTTCTAATTTGAACTTGACATGGGCATGACAATAAACAGAAAACTATCTTAGTTGTCAACTTAAAGTGACTTGTATTTATTAATAATTTGTGATAGCTTGGAACAAATGTTAATGGGTTTGGTTAACTTAATTCTAGGATTTAGATTGTGATGGGAAGCTTATTTGGCCATACAGGCTATTCCTTAACTTTTGACCTATTCAGCTTTATTCGTTTTGATTTTTCAGGTGTTGAGGAAAATATGTATAACTATTTACTAGTCTTTCTGAGATTTCAATGCATCCCACATTAGAAATGCTGTTTCTCTGTTACAATACTTAAAATTCAGCATCCTTTATTCCTAGACCTATTACTTAAGTGTAGAACCCCTTCGCTTGTGCTGGCAAGTCTAATCAATATTGATACTTTAAATGAGCTTGAGTTGCATGCTCTTAAAGGTTATACTTCTTAAAAATCAAATATATGATGAAGATTGCAGATAATTTCTTTATTCTTTCCCATTAAAATATTAAAATTCTAAACACTTACTAAATAAAGATTTGAAAAAATACATGTATGAGCAAATCTTCCTCTGAAAGTGAATGAGCAGGAGGTCTAACCTTAGTCCAAGTATTTTTGTTCCTTTCATTCTTCCATCTAAAACGTGAATTTTTTCATGTCTTCTTGATTTTGACTGACATGCATAATTATATGTAAGCATTTAAAAAAAAAAAAACTGGTTATTTTTGGTTGCTTTTTTGCTGACCTTAAGCTCACAATTGCAAGCCACTGATGAAAATGATGTGTTTGTTTACTTCTGAATATTCATTGTGATTGTGTAGGGATGTAAAGAAAAAAGCATGTCAGGAAAGGTCTCAAATAGTGTGATTAACTGAATAATTGTTTCAACAACTAATAATCTAATTAGTTATGGCACCAAAAAAAAGAGTAATTGCTGTGCTGAGAATGCTGAAGATTGATACTCTTTAATATGATACACATCTGTGGTGGCTCTCTTCTCAGAGGGAAAAACGAAGTTCTAATTTTATGTACCTGATGATTGAATTCCGTTGCGTCAAGAGTGATGATAAAGAATATGGAATAGTTTACTACGAAAAGGTACGTGCCTTGCAGACTTTATGGTTGTCTTTAAAAAGCAGCATGTGCACTTTAAATGGATTTTTTTTTTTCCACTGAGGTGAAATATTCTGCTGCGGGATAGCAGCAGGCATCTGTCAGTGGCAGCTGTTTATGTACATACAAATCAAATGGTATAGATGCAGTGAGATTACAGAAGTCAATCATTCATGCAACAGTTGAAGATTACAGGATTTTCTAAGTGTGAGTGATTAAAAATTTTTTTGATTTATTGTTCCTTCAGTCATCCAGTGGTACTTTCAGTGTAGCTGTGGGTAAAATTGTCTCTCATCAAGAAGAGCGTTGATTGGTAATTTTATAAAAGATAAGTTATTAAAAACTTGGCACAGGTGCTCTCCTTGTGAATGTTTCCTTGAAAATGAATAAGTAAGTTTACACTTTAGTGCTGAAAATGTTTTGAAAATAAATTTAGCAGAAAACTTCTGGATTGAAATATCTTTAATCTTTTCTTTCTGTTTACAAAACAAATCTCCGGTGTAGTAGCTGATGTTGATGACTGTGTTGTCATTCTTGCAAAGAAAAATTATATGTAGGAATAGATACCATGATATCATTCTCAAAACAGTATCCCTGAATACTTTGTTTGCATAGAGAAATTTTTCAATGTCATTAATTTCTTGCTTTTCAAGTTTTTTATTCTGTAGTATCCAGAAAAATATCTTTTAAAAGTAGATGTTTAAAAAGATCAATACATGAGATCATAGTGAGACACCTGAGAAGTGACATCAGAATTGTGGGTTCAAATTTAGAGGAAGAGAGGATTGACAGTGATAGGCAGCATTGTCCTTTTACTCCAAGGACTGGAGCATCTTCCCTATGAGCACAGGCTGAGAGAGCTGGGACTCTTCAGCCTTGAGAGGAGAGGGCTCTGAAGGGACCTTTATTGGCTTTCCAGTACCTGAAAGGGCCTACTGGAGAACTGGGGAGGGTCTTTTTAGAAAGGCATATAGTGATGGGATGAGAGGAAATAGCTTTAAACCTGAAGAGAATAGACTTAGATATCATAAGGATTTTTTTTCTGTGAGGGTGGTGAGACACTAGAACAGGTTGCCCAGAGAGGCTGTTTATGCTCCGTCTCTGGAGGCATTCAAGGCCAGCCTGAATGAGGCTGTGAGCAACTTGGTCTGGAGAGAAGTGACCCTGCCTGCAGTAGAGAGTTGGAACTAAATTATATTAAAGGTCCCTTCCCTTCTAACCAAAACCCTTCTACAATTCTGTTGTGGCTTTTGCAGGCGTTACCAGCACTTCCATGGTTTTATTCATTGCGGACAGATCCTCTGAAACAGAGAAAACAGTATTTCTTAACATTTTCAGTATGTTTATATTCATAAGAAATAAGAAAATTTCTGAATAACGAATCTTTAGAGAAAAAGAAAGTAGAAAATTAAAAATAGACTGGAGTCCCAGTGAGATCAGAGGGTCTAACTTTAAGCATGTTCAATTCTGATAATTTTTTTTTAATGTAGTTTAATATAGAAAATGCTAATACAGTGGAAAATAGATGTGACAAAATTAGTAATTGATCTGAAAAGCAGTATTGTAGTATATTCTGCAGAATTTATGCAGAATTCTCCTAGAACTAGCTGTTTTAGAGGGCCTTATTATGACAAAAGTATGTTACATTGCAAATCACAATTAAACATAGGATGTGTCAAAGTCCTTGAAACCAGATAGTTATTTACTTCTTTGGAAATCAAGGAATTTTTTTTTTTTTCTGGAGTGCACAGTGGAACCATAATCAGTGTTCTGTACTTGTCATAGGTACAAAATAATAAACATTGTTAACATACAGATTTGTATTGTCTTGGCTTTTTTAGTTTTGTATTTGAACACGATGTTCCTAAAAATGTTTTTCCCTCTGCATCCAGAAACGTACTGTTATAGCTTATTTATGTGCACTACTTTTTGTTCAATCATTGTTATGATTTTACAGGTATCAGAAGTGAGGGTAGAAGACTCAAACTTTAACCATGCATCTGTTTCTTTGCCGATTTTTCTGAAGTATGTTAGAAATGCACAGAACAAAATAATTACAGTTTGTCTGGTGTTTGGAAATTAAGTACTTGGTTGTATAATAGTATATATCAAAGCTCAAACTGCAGTTACTTGCAGGAATTTGTTGTTATAAACTAGCTTTTCAACACGTTCTTGATCTTTTTTCTGGAAGCAGTAGAGGACAGTATATAAATTAGTGCCTGTCGTGTCAGTTTTTTCATACCTTCAATTACAGCATATAGTATACATATCCAGTATATTGAAACTAGGTTCTGTTGTCATCTGTCTGTGACTGATAGGCAAAGTGGAGATTACTTGTCAGTTTTGTTGATACATTTTTTTTTCCGGTGTTTACAAAGAACTGCGCTGTTTAAGAATCTCAATTCTAGCATCCCCTGCTTGACACAACCTTCAGTTTCAATAGAGTAAGGTAGCAGTGATTGTTTCCATGTTCTCTGTTAATTTTAATACAGCATTTGTGATGGGAGGGTTAACAGTCTGTTCGTAACAACAGCATCACTTCTGATTTTCCACTTAAGGAAAATTCAGTGTGATTTTTTGAAACACAAACAGCAACAAGGTTTTTCTTTAGTACATATAACTTTCTGCTGGTTTCAAGTGAAATCTTTGTTTGAATAAATTGATTGCAATACAGCATGCAATTTTAAAAAAAGCTTTATTGTCAGTTGTATGGGAACTCCTAAGTCATGGCCTGAACCTCTGATTCTTCACCTGAGGTGAGCAATGAGTCAGCCACAGGAGCACAGGTGAAGGCAATTCACCTGTGCTGCAGGAAGGGGTGGAGCCTGGTTCCACCTCTCCTAGACCTACTTAAGAGCTGACTACCAGTGGGGAAGGGTCTTTTCTGGAGATCCACTCTGCTGGAGTTTCCCAAGTGAGCCCAGAGTACGGGTAAGCGTCCTATCTATTCTCTTTGTGTTGTTATAATCGGCTTTGCCTAACTCTCTTGTTTATTTCATAATTATATTGACAAAGTAGTCTGTTCTGAACAGTAACTTGGCCCATGTATGCTTTTACAAAACTTGATTCAGCAGCAAGATCGAACTTACCATTTAGGTTTAAACCAGAATTTTCCTGGTGCTTGAACAGAATAGCCAGAACTCTTTAGCGTTATGTAACTGTATTTGAGAAGGGGTAGTTAAGGATGTTGTTGTAGGTCTTCAACGGTTTAAGATGCATATCAGCAATGCATTAGGAATAGAAACTAGTTTTGCACTTAGAAGACATAAACATATGACAGTCACGGGAAAGTATGGTGCCTTTTTAAAATTCTGTTTTATGCATACATAAACTTTATTCCCTGGTAATTCTCATCCTTGTAAGTAATCACTTGATAGGCTTTTGATTGTGAAGTCCAATTTTTACAAGTCTAAAAGCTTTGTCAGAATTTACAGCTGCCTATTTTATCTGAAAGTTTTCAGAGAGGAAGATGTAATAGTATGAGCATTATTACTTCCCATCCCTGAAGAATCCACCTGGATCTCAATGTTACAAATGCTTCAGCAAGAGTTTTGAATGTCTGTTAGTTGCTACTGTGTACACTGAGTCAGGTTTTTCTACATTGATTTATGTAAAGAGACCAACACTAAGTGAGGTGTTATTTGTCACTGGGGTATTTATTACTTTATGAAGGCCACATCTGATTGCCATCTTTTTACGGTTCTGATTAGAAACATAACTGATGAGTTGATAGAACTTCATCTGTGATTATTTATTGTCAAATTTTATTTTTTTGATGGATTTTCCCACCAAAGCATCATTCATTAATATTTCATTGTTCTTACCTAATATCAGTAAGTCATGATCTGAAAGTTGCTTTCAGTGTTGTGACAAAAGTTTTAGTACAGTGGGAATGCTGATCTGTCAGTCTAGCTCCTACTCTATTCATCTACTGTTACACTGATGCAGTAGTGTCAGTGTAGCTATAATTTAGCTATGATAGAACTACTTCACTATTACTATTCCCATACTATATAGATAATGCTAAGCATAATTTAGGGGATGTCCATTTAAAAATGTGAACAAATGCCCTTTTAAGTGTTTGTATGCATGCCTTTTAGAAATCCCATGGGAAGAATAATTCTGTTTATGTTCTGGGACCATTATCAGTCACAGCCAAATTTTGGATGCATGTTAACTTTGACTAGAAGGGGTGTGTATGTGGTTAATGTCATTACTTCTCAAATTCAGAAATGAATAGGACACTAGTAAATGTGGAAGTGTCTTCGTGGATGTGCTTATTTTAGTAATAGTCAGCAATATAGGAGTTTACATATTTTTAAGAAGTTTTTTTTTCCATGGTAGAAATATTAATTTTTGTTTCTTGTTGGTGTCAGTTAAGTAGTTTCCCTCCCTTGATATAAGCGCCTCATTTCTTTGAAAGTTAATTCTGGAAAAAAAAAATACATATATATATATATATATATATATTTAATATATATATAAAAGGTATATAAAGAATTAGGTTACTGAGGGAGGTGTTGATATAGAAAAAATGTATATTCTTGGTTGAACTGAAATGCTCACTTCTCTTAAAATGAAACTGAACCTACCTCAACTGAAGTGCTCAGCTTTTAGATTTATATGTATTACACTCAAAAATTCAGCGGAACTTCATTCCTGTATAATGATTTGATATTTTGTGTGTAATACTCTTATAATTAGTATATTCTTATATACTTAGTATATTAGTATACTTATACTAATAAGTATATAGTACATAGTAAATAATTTCTACTGTACTATATATATAATATATATAATATAAAGATATATACATATGTATTATATAATATACTATACATATATATAGCATACTGTACATATGTATAGTATACTATATAGATGTTGTATCAGTGCAACATCAAGACATAAGAAGCTATTCTGTGGGTACATCTTTCAAGTAGACTACCAAATATACTGATAGATAGTTTTTAGTTTTTTCAGCTGGTGCTTCATATCTTTAGTAGCTCTGCCAGTTCTTTCCTCTGCATCCCTGATGCCTCTGTAAATTATGGAGAGTCAATGGTAAAGATAGAAAAAATTAAGTGATGAAAACTCTGGGAAGGTTGATTGTTAGCAGTAGCCTTTTGATTAAATCCTTGGCTGAATTTGTAAATGTAAAAATGTAGGTTGTGATTCAGAACATAATTCCAGTAGGTGTTTCTAGTCCTTGCTTATTTTTGAAAATGTGGATGAATGTTCAGTCCAGTCTTTGGAAGTTCTGACGTTATTACTTCTGTCCTGTTTGATCATTCTGACATATTTCTGTTAGGATTAGTTATTGTAATTTGTTCCATACTAACTGAGAAGAAACCTATTGAAGTATCAAGTATTACTTAAGATACTTTTTTTTTTTTTTTGTGATTTTTTTTAAAATTATTTTTTTGGTCTTAAATATAAAATTTAGGTCATGTCAGTTAATGCTAGGTTCCACTTACGTGGAGAAAAAAAACAACAAAAACAAAAAAAGCAAAACTGTTGGATGTGAAGAAAAAGGAAAATAATTACTGGATTTGATTTAATGATGGTAGACTTAATTTTTACCTTTTCAAAGGTAAGATGGATTAAAAGAAAATACTTTGCTTCTCCTGTGTTATTTATGGAGCAACAGATTTCCCTAAGTTAAGCTGTCTGGCTACTGTCATTCTGCCACAGAACAGGGCAGCATGATCTTCCACAAGAGACTGATGTTACATTTGGAATCAACAATAGAGAGGTGTGTATATACATTTTTTAAAAACTGAACTGTTTCAAGGAGCCCTTATTGCTGAACTATTCTGAATTAATTTCTGAAATGTGGCTTCTGTTTATAGCAAAGGACTTGCTTTCTGTTGGAAATACAGGTCCTGCTTTGTTTTATTTTCTTGCTTCCAGAGGACATGTGTAATGCAAATTTCTCTGCTTACCTGTGTGCTATTGTGGTAAAGAGCTGCCGAGATGTATTTCACTGGATGAACTTCAAACTGTATTGTCACCATTCTTATCATCAGGCAAAAAGCAGACAAAAATATATGCATCTTTTCTCCTTCAGGCCCATCAAAACTGCAGGGTGTAGTTGCATCATTTTTTTCACTTAAATATAATATGCTGTATGTTAATAGAAAAACAGTATGGTAATATGGCATTGCTTTAGAATTAGAAATATTAAATAAACTTAACTGTTTTTCAGGATGGTGATGAGTCATCCCCAGTTTTAACAAGTTCTGAAATTGTTAAGATTCCAGATCCACAAATGTCTATGGTAAGCACTAATATACGTAATATATTCTGTAGCACAGTATTTCTGCTGAGAGTTTTCCATAGATGGAGTTGAAAGGTTGTCTGTATTCCTACCATCAGTAGTTCAAAGTCCCGTGGGAAAGATGTATTTGACCAGTTGAAAAGTATGTTGGTGTGATTTTTAGTATATTTTTATTTCTTCTGCTAGATTTAAAATACAGCAGCTTATTTAATGCTTATGATGAGTTTCTTCCTTACTATACTTATTGTACTTTCTTCTGAAATGGGGGGAAAGCAGATTAGGGGTACTGCTGACTAGAAGAGAGGGTGGGGAAAATTAGACAAGAAGGAGCTGAAGAAGACAAAGGAAGTTTTGAAGTAGGTGTAGTAACTCTTGGTCACTTCATCTGTTAAAATGTTTTTTTCCCTACGCTGTTTTGTATGTTGTTTTTCATGTAGACAGTGCCTAAGTACAGTTCTAGAAAAGATTTCCATTATTGTGGATGCCAATTCAGTGGGACTGGTATTGGCAGCTTTGGGAACCTTAATGTAAGTGGGCTTCTACTGGCAACACTGTTTGAGCACTGTGTAATCTAACACTGCAAGAGCAAGTCTGACAATGCTGAAAACTGCCTTGGCTGCTGAAATCTTGTTGACACTGTGGCTCTTATTGTGGCTCCTACTGTTGCTAACATGGTATTAACAGTGGGAAAACTTTTTGAGAATGTTTTTGTTGCATACAAAGCTTCATACTGCAAACATCCTACATATGTTTAGAAAGCAGCTAGCACGTGAGTGCTGTCTAAATCACGGGTGTGTTGACTGAAACACTTGCATTTTGCAGCAATTCACCAAAAGACAAAATAAGGCTTGTAAGTTGTGTGAAGTACAATAAATACATAAAAATAAATTCAAATCCCTACAGCCTTTCTCTCTTTTATGGGGTAAAAGAACGTATTGTTGAAGGAGTATCTAGTAAAACTGCAGCGATGACAAAAAAAAAAAACAGTCCAGAAGATGCTATATTTTTAGATGTGAGTTTTTAATTGTCATGCATTATTCAACATACTGGAGAGTTTTTGCTAGGTGGTTTCAATACTAATTTTCTATAGAGTTTAAGTATTTATGTGTATTGACTTACCCTCTGCGTTTAGGAGAACTTAGTAGAAAGCAAACATCACAAGCTTGCTCGAAGTTTAAGAAGTGGACCTTCTGATCATGATCTGAAGCCTAATGCGGCTACTCGAGATCAGCTTAATGTAAGTCAATCGTATCATGACTAAATTCAAAGTTATTTTATGTTGTTCACTATTAATGTGTTGAGAACTTAAATGAGATGTTTAATTTCACTTTGAAGAAAATCATTAACAAAGAAAATCAGTAGGTGTGTCTCACAAGTAATCAGGTGAGTCCAAGTCAGAAAAAAGCAAAAATACATTTAACTTTGTAATTATATCTTTTTAGAAAAACATATTACTTCTGTTTTGAGGTTTAATAACGCATGTTTTGCACATACCTTGATCTTGATGGTAATTTTAACAGCTTGTGTTTGTCTGGATTGCCAGTTCTTTCAACCTTGTAACTAAGAAGCATCACCATGACAACATGAGAACGTTGTGTTGTTGAAAACTTTTTTTTCCTTCCTATTTTTGTGTCATCAGTGTTTTGTTTCATCACAGTATATTCCGTTAACTTAGTGGTTATGCATGCATATGTTTTTTAAACTGACTTTCTGACTATTTGTCTAATAGATCATTGTGAGTTATCCACCAACAAAACAGCTAACGTATGAGGAACAGGATCTAGTTTGGAAATTCAGATATTACCTTACTAACCAGGAGAAGGTAAGCTGAAGTACTTGAGAGGGTTATTAGTGCAGTCAGCATTTCATCTGACACTGATTTTACTGTTCTTCCCTTGCAAATACAGATTTAAAGTGTCTTATTAGCTAATTAAGATGATTTTAACTTTTTCTGAAGTCAATGATTTTAAAAATTAAAGTCTCTTTAAATCGTAGAATCTAGCTTTTATTGCAGTAGTTTTTGTATAAAGCCAGAATGACAGTTTAAAGTGCTAGTGGTGATGCTAGTGGTTTTTATTTTCTTTCTCAGCAAAGAGAAATGAATAGATAGAAATAGCTTGTCCATCGCTTTTTAGTGAAGAGTTAATACTGTGTATCGGCAGAATATATAGCAGCACACCAGAAAAACAAAGTGCATTAAATAAATAACAATCCAGTGGTGGCCTCTTTTATGTATTGATGATAGTGGTAGAGCAGTAACCATTGACTTCACTTTTTACTTAAAGATGGCTACAAATTTTCAAGATGTATTAAAACAATTCCACACTGTATTGTCACATGTCAGTTAATCTTCTCAGATCTGTGCTCATGTAAATATAGTTCAAATCTAGTTCTGCCTTAACATAAAACGTTTATTCTTAAATAGATTTTTTTGATCTTTCTTTCCAGGCCTTGACAAAATTCTTAAAATGTGTTAACTGGGACCTACCACAAGAGGCAAAGCAAGCACTGGAGCTACTGGGCAAGTGGAAACCTATGGATGTGGAGGACTCCTTAGAACTTCTGTCGTCTCACTTCACAAATCCAACAGTTCGACGATATGCTGTTGCTAGACTTCAGCAGGCTGATGATGAGGTATTCGTTCTTCTCTCATCTCAGAACTTGGAGCACAGAGGATTTTTAGCAGGTGCTTCTTACCTTCAAAGGCATTTAAGTAAATAATAGTGATGAAAGTGCTGTTGTTGGGCTCTTTTTGGGAAGAAGTTACAGTATTGGTAATTGTATTAGTGTGGACAGTCAGTGGTAGTTTTTTTTTTCAAGTTGAAACAAGTGTCCTCCCCCTCAAACTCATAGATTTTGAATGTTAACATTCGTAGAAGTAAACTAAAAGATTTTCAGGTGCCTTGGATGTTAAAGCAGTACATCATCGTACTTTATGAAGAAAATGAGTGGATAAACATCTGTAGAAAAAAGGTAGCTCCAATTTTATACTGATTAGAGTGTAATGAGCTGTGAATTGCAAGTCGAGCCCACTGAATAGATGCTGATCAGTTTAAATTGTAGCTATTTACATTCAACAGGAAAAAATAAAATGAAATACTGTGAATATACTGCTGTAGATCTTGAATTCTTGGTAATCAGTTGGAATTAAAATAGGGGATGCACTCTAATTTTAGAAATCCCTCTTGAGTGGCCAAGCTTGTGCTGCTTTGTCTGTGAAGTGTACATTTCACAAAACATTTAAATACTAATTAAATAGGAGAGAAAACAAATGAATTATAAGGAGCTAGTGATTAAAATTCTAAGTTTCATTCATGCATCAGATGCACTTATTCATTGCTAAGGATAAAAGAAAAAAAATACGGTAAAGAAAAGAGGAGGAAAAAATGTTTCTTGGCACTCTGGTTCAGATTTTGTTTCATTCTTAGAAGCTGTGAACTAAAATTTATTTTGAGAACACTCGAAGCAAGTAGGGCAACTTACCTAAAGTGTGTTTTAAAAGCATATTTTCACTGAAAGAATTAGTTAACGCTTTGTGTAACAAGGAAGTACTGATGTAATAACTCTTACCTTTTGGAGGTCTAACTGCATCCTAGACCATTTCTTCTGTTGTATATTGTTTGCTGTTGAGATACTGCTCCATTTTACTGACCAAGTTTTTCTGTTATTAAGAATTAGTAAGAATCTAGGCAGCTTTGACTGATCCTATGAATTCATTTTCTTTTCTTTTTTTTTCCCCTCCATGAGGATTTACTAATGTACCTGCTGCAGCTAGTCCAGGCATTGAAATATGAGAACTTTGATGACATAAAAAATGGACTGGAACCTAGCAAGAGGGATAGTCAAGGTTCGATGTCAGAAAGCATGACAACATCTGGGACTAATGGTACAGAAATAGACAGGTAAAAAGCTAAGATTTTCAATAAAAAGAATTTTAAAAGAATTTGCAGGTTGAATCCATTGAACGTAGAGGAGCTGCTGGAGACATACATTCTGTTAATTTCAGTCCTGGAGTAGGGCTGAAGTCTGTGATTAATATGGCATTAAGTAAGTCACAAACTAATTTGTTTAACAGAAGTCTCCAGTTTTCTAAGTCTTAACATTCAGTGTCTAATTACTTGTCAGTAATGCATACTCTCCATATTATAAATATACTCCTTTTCACTAATCTTACTGCAGATCTGTAGAGTAGATATACTAGGATGCATGCTGCAGTGACACAGTTAGACATTAATAGAGGACTTTGATTACTTTTTTTTCCTTAGGTAAATTTACTGTATAATGATTTTACCTGGCAAACACTGGGTTTGTCTTACTGCATGATTGCATTCCAAATTTGAGGGTTTGCGGGTGTTGTGTTTTAGCAACTTCATCAAAACCATTTTAAAAAAGCTTACACTGAAAACATGAATTTGCTAAATTCCCCTCGATTTTTTTTTTATTTTTTATGGAAGCTGAAACAAAACAGTAGGGTTGATGTCACGATGTCCTGCACAACCATAAGTTGTGTAACTAACTGGGCACATATGTTTGATATTTTTAGCAGCAGTAGTGATTAAAGCTGCCATTACGTTTGTTCTGGAACAGAGTTGAGATTATTTACAACCTATTTTATAAAATAGTACAAATATAAAATACATAGTATTTTTTAAATAATTTCTTTACAATTTTGTGAGTTTATTGTTTTGTGGAAATTAAATGCATTACAATCTCCTTGCACACTTTCTGTTCCCCAAGAAAGAACTTTGAGTCATGGCAATTACACACTGTCCTTTGTATAGTTCCCAGATCATGACTCCTATTCCATCTGTCTCCTCACCACCTCTAACTTCAAAAACGAAGGAACCTGCAGATAATGAGAACCTTGATGTAAGTCAAGTGTTTTATACAGCAGTTGCGATGTTTGAGGCTTTTTAGTAGACTTTCTACTTGTGTGTGTGTGTGCGCTTAGATTTTTCTTTGCAGAATACTTAAATGTTGTAACAACATAAATGTGAATTAAATAGAAAAAACAAACAAAGCAACAGCTTATGTGAGTTTCTGGTTACATTACTGAAAATCTGGGGGGACTAAGCATTGCATTGATCAGGATAGCAAATGACTCCTTTTAAGTATAAGACAACTGCAAAGACTGTACATGCAGATTTGATACTGACAATCACGTGGTTGTGTTTGAACTGTACTAAAATTCCATTTATAATGGAAGGCAGTTATCCAAATGCTTTTAATATCTGCAGTGTGTTCCTCCTTTACACAAATTGGCATTTTTTTTCTTTATGAACCTAAGGATGCTGTGCTGATTTTTATCCAGCAAGGATTTGCTCTTCTCTTTAAAGTAGAAATTGATCAACAAAATGAGACTGCAGGGAGCGAAAGGTAGTAAAGACAATTTGGGGAAATCTTTATCTGATATATAGTTGGTTGATGTCTGAACAAAAAGTCTATTTCTTTTTGCAAATTTGTCTTTTTGAGTCTCAGAAATGAATAGAAAATTATCCTCAAATGAAGCATATAAACAAGGATATGCAGATTTCTTCTTGGACTATTATACCTTGGATAAGTAGCTAAATGCTCAGTGAACTGTACAGATTCATTCACTAGAATGAAGATTTAGACCATATTAATGAGTTTTAGTTCTTCTGGATGCAAACTGGGTAGCAAATCTACTGCTTTAGGCTTGAATCTCATACTTGGAAAATTGCATAGGAGGCAAGTGTAAAGTATTGTACATAGAAAGTTAATACTGAAGATCTCTAGTTGGAAAATGTGCTACTTCAGTAGGCTTTTTGTACTTACAGCTTACTGCTCAGATTGTTCAAAGTAAAAAATAGTAACTTCATTATAGGATGAATTGGGTTCAACCTTTAGAAGGGAATGGATCTCTTAAAAGTCCGTGCATTATTTGTTATTTTCCCTTAACTAAGTTTTACTGATGCGTTCAGAATTCTTTTATCATGTAATTCTGCTTTTCTTAAATCCCTCACAGCAAGACCTTTGCACTTTCTTGATATCACGAGCATGCAAAAATTCTACGTTGGCTAACTACTTATACTGGTATGTAGTAAAATATGTATCAATGTGTAACTGAAATCAAAGCTGTAATGTCCAGAAGGATGCGAAGGAAGAGATAACTTGTTTTGAACTTGCAAGTCTCTGCTTCTGTCAGAATTAAGTAGGGCATTTAAAACAACATACATCTGAACAGAGTATTCAGTGAATAAAGGGCATGCACATGAGCAGTAAGTGTATAGTATTTAAGAAAAAAATAAAATCAGACATTTTTACATTGTCATTCAATTTGTGTGTGGTGGTAGATAAGAAAGCTCATCTTCTGCAGTGAGTAAAGTTTCTCAATAAAGAGTGACCTTCATGAAGGTTCGTAACGCACTAATTCTTTTGTGCTAGCATAATTGTTTTAGATTTCATTTGTGCTTATGTTGTGATCACAAACAAGAAAGTCATTGTAGATGTGTACTTTCTTACGGGATAACTTTAGTTATGAATTGTTCATGTAGATAATGAAGTAAGGTCTTGTTTCACTTAAACAATTCAAAAACTAAACTAGATTCTTAAACTGGTCATCTGTGTTTCTTATGTACCTAATGAAATAATCGTTTGCAGATGTGGAGTACAACTCTGTTTTAATATTAAGACAAGATAATTCACAAGTGTGTGTTTATTTTATACACACACATTTTATAATGGAGAACATAGGTACTTCTGATTTTAGACAAATGTAATGATTATGATTTCTACCCTTTTAGATGTATTTAATAAATACTTATCGCATTAGTAAGTGCTTATTATAAATTGAGTATTTTATATGATAAAAACATAGTGGTGTCTCCTATCACTGTACTTTAATGGTGCCTACGAAATTCACTGCTTTTCTCTGTGTGGACATATGAGACACCTACTCAAGTATTTTAAAGTAGGTTTGAGAAGTTGTGCAGTTTTTTGGTTTTTGAAATGAAGATGATAATTACATATTTCAGTTTATTACATCCAATTTTCATTTTAAGTTTTAGTGTGCAGACTAAAGGTCTTTGTGTTTATGATCATGCCATTGCAATCTAATTTTGTCACTTTAAGAATGCAACAGTGTAAGGCAATGTAAGAAAAAAGCTTTGGAAGTAATTTCCATTTGGACAATATGCATTGAATACTTTACAAATTCCTTAATTTTTATATTTATTTGTAAATAAGAGTAGTCAAATTTAACATGTGCAGTTTTTAAATATAGAGTTCTTACGTCAGTGTGAACAAGAAAATTCAAAATTTGTTTATGGAGATAAAAATTTAAGAAAAATAAACCAAAGCTACAATGAAATTCTTCTATCAATACAACTTTCAGTACAGCTGAGAAACATGGATACCTGTAACTGTTTCCTTTTGAACTGATGATATACCTTTCTGACTCTGCTCCTCCTTCTCAGGAGGAAGGAAGTTTGATTTGTACAGCAAGTTGTTTTTGACTTGAGCTATTCACAGGCGATTTCCTTCTCCTTTCTAGTTATGAGTGCAGTTTCCAGATTATCAACTAAAATAGAGTCCAGGGTGTTTTGTCATTTATGTTCTACCATATTAACGCTGATCTGAAATCAGTGTAAAACTTAAGTGTGTAGCAACAACAGAAATACCCTTGTAGTGTACATAGCATTCCTGCACATTACCTGAAGTTGTAGAGCACTCTGAAAATAGCATTGCTCATTTGCAGAAATTCCCCTACCCATATGAAAAGTCAATGTAGAGGGGAAGAAATGTGATGATGTAGTCACTTCAAACACTGCTATACTTGAAAAGAGACTTTCATCTTTTTTTATTTTATTTTTTTTTAATATGTATAGTGGGTTTCTTTTTTTTTCTGGATGCAACTTAGGAGATATTTTCTTAAACAGAAAGGATCTTTTTTGCACAGCAGTGATTGCTTGCCAGTTCTATGAATAGAAAGAAACACAAAATGTATCAAATTACTAATTATTATATCAAAGTAAAATACTGACAGTAACAATGTAGCCATCTGAAATTATCATATTTAATTTTGTTCCAATATCATAATTTTAGAAGTTGATTTGAAATGTAGAGTTTGCTACTTCAGAATCAGTATGCTTGCTTTCACTCTTGCTGATAGGAAACAGGATTTTTTTTAATGTATACTTGAGTCTGAAGTTTGCATTATGCCCGGGCTGCAGAGGCTGGCAGCACTTACAGTGCTTGCTTGGAGTATTTTATCATTTCTGACTTGTCCTGTTTAAGTGACAAGATGTTTGCTGTTGTGAAGCATCTCAGAAACGTTGATAGGCTGTCTTAATTCGGGTGGAAGTTTGTAATTATGTATCAGAGAACTCATCTGTTATCTTATTCAAGAATGAATTTGTTTTCAGATCCAGACATACAATACAGGGCTGCTGCGTTTCACTAAAATATGTTGTAATCCCGTGCTGCACTAACTTGAGTTTTTTTGTACTGCAGGTATGTAATTGTGGAATGTGAAGACCAAGACACTCAGCAGAGGGACCCAAAGACTCACGAAATGTACCTAAATGTGATGAGAAGATTCAGTCAAGCTTTGCTAAAGGTAATGCCTTAGCATAGTGTTTTTTGTTAGTCATTTTGTAAAAAAGACATGTCTAGGAAAAGGATGTTTTGTTCTATCAATTATCTAGAAAGCTTCCACTTTACTTGAATTTTCAGTGCTTGTGGTAAACTAAAGAGGCTACCAAAAAAGTAAAGGAGAATTATTGAAAATTGTCATCTGTCTTATTTCTTGCTTCCATTAGCTGATTCTAAAATCCTCTGCCTTGTATAAGCAGTCAGTTATTTCTTTTGCAATTGAAATTGAGTCAAGAAGCCTGTCCTCCAAACTCAGAAGAAGAGTTGTTCTATTTGCCTTCAGCAGAGGGTTATGTAGGGCAAAAAGCAAAATAAGTGTTTTTATGAATTGTTGTCTATAATTTTTTTAGTAGATACATGGTCTTTCCTGATTTTATTGTCTCATGTTTTGTACTCCCATTTTACAAATGCTTTTTGAATCTGACTCTTAGGCTTTGTAGAACGTTCTGTGTACTCGCTCTTACTAAACTTCAGTTGTGTGAAGAAGTTTGTCATGCATGATTGTTCTCAACTAAAATTATTGATGCAAATTAAAATACGCTGGTAAGTCAAATGATTGCCAGCTGCAGTAATTTTGATTGTATTTTACGGAAAATATCTTCTAAATTGAAAGGAAATTGATCTTTATTCACTTCTTAAAGCCCAAAAGCCTAAGATCACAGGAATAATTTCTAGATAAGATAATTAGGGAACAAAAAAACTAATTTTGTTTCTTTTAATTCACTTAGGGTGATAAGTCTGTCAGGGTTATGCGTTCATTATTGGCAGCTCAGCAGACATTTGTGGATCGGCTGGTTCATGTAATGAAAGCAGTGCAGCGTGAAAGTGGAAATCGTAAGAAAAAGGTAAATAAGAGATTGGAAAACTTATCTCAGGGTAGAAATTAACAGCGTGAATGTTAGCTTTTCATGAAAATTCTTAGCACTGGGATGTTATAGGACAGATGTTATGCAACTGTTACACAATTTTAGTTCATTTTAAACAAACGTAGGAGAATATTAGATGGGTCTGAGTTATAAAGTGCTCTGAAACTTCAAAGGTGGAAAAAAGAGGCCGCCCAGAAAAGTCTCAAGGTACTGTGTAAAAGTAAAGTGTTGAAGTGTTGGAATAATGTGAAGAGCTGGTGATGCGAGAATGAACAAGTCACAGAAGACATGAGAATGTAGCATACAGAGGTTGTTGTGTTGATTTTTATGATGTTGTAAATTGTGTGCTTGTTGTGAATTGTCAAAGAATCATGCAGTGACTGAGGTTCTGTGGTACCTCAGTAGGTTATCTTGTCTTACCCATTTCTCAAACATACACCTTTTTAGCAGTTTGTCCAGGCCTGTGTCTGTATAGCTTTTTGATATTTTCAAGTGTAGAGACTCTCCAAAGATTCTGAAAAATATTAGCCATTGTTCAACCTCCCTCACAGTGAGCAGGTGTTTCCTGACATTCAGCTGTACCCTCCCTGTGCTCATAGTTTTGTCCCTCCTCCCTCTTATTGTGGCAGTGGGCACTGCTGAAAACAGTCTAGCTCCCTCTCTTTGTGTTTCTGTATTTGAATAAAATCCACCCTGAGTCTTTCTCCTTTGGCTTTGCAGCCCTAATTCTCTCAGCCTTTTCTTCTAGGAGAGATGATCCACTCTTAATTTTTGTGGCCAGACACTGCATTTCTCTCCGGTATGCCCAAGTCTGTCTTGTGATCTGGGTTCCAGAACTGGACACAGCACTCCAGGTGCAACCTCATCAATATTAAGTAAAGAGGAAGGATCATCTCCCTTGAGTTCTGGGTCAATATGTGTAATGCATCCCGGAATACCATTAGCCTTCTTTACTGCAAAGTGTCTACCAGACCTTCAGGTTTTTTGTTTGTGCAAGGGAATTTATGTCAGTGTAATGAAATCAAGAAATTCAGCTAACAAGACTTATTTTGTTCCAAGAGCAAAAATCAAAAAGCTATTCCTTTGTAAGATGAGTGTATAACTACATGAAATGGAACTGTTAGCCTTGAGATGAAGAATTTCTGTCATAAGTACCTTCTAAGATACTTCACCCTTCTTATTTGAAATACTGGCTGAGCTTGACAGATATGAAAAAGGATCTCCAAGGAATTTCTGCCAATTTATTTTCTTTTCCTCTGACATGTACCATTATTCTTTAACATGAGTTTTCACTGTAATTTGCCACTATCTTTTCTATCTTTGGGGTATGTTTGTGCAGGGAAATGAAACATTTAAGTGTTGTATCACTTCTGAAATTTTGTGAACATGCTGTGTGCTGGTAAGAAAGGTATAATCACCAAAAGAGATTGGAGGTTTTTTTCAATTCATAGGGATGTATTGCCTGCTTGTGCAGTGTTTTGGTAGTGTTCTGTCAGATATTCTTTTTTCAAACTAAACCACAGGGCTTTTATTTTGGAAGCATAAATAATTGAAAAAAATAGTGACTTATTAGTAATTAGTATATATCTCCTGTTAGAAGATTTTAATTGTTCATGTGTGCCTAGTAAGTGTGCTTTGAGTAAAAAAAAAAAAAAAAAAAGTATTTGATTCTTTTTCTTTTAGAATGAGAGGCTTCAAGCATTGCTAGCAGATAATGAAAAGATGAATTTAGCAGATATGGAACTTATTCCTCTTCCTCTGGAACCTCAGGTGAAAATTAAAGGAATAATCCCTGAAAAAGCCACACTCTTCAAGGTAAATGGCGTCTAAATAGCTGCAATGTAAACTATGACCAGCAAGCTTAGAAATATCAGTTAGAATGTTGAAATGGTCTGATCTAGTCAAGGCAAGATCTAACTGTAACATGTTCTTAAAGTGGTTGAATAACAGTTTTGTTTTCTTTTCTGGAAGTATTTTCAGGCACCAAGTTCAAACAGACTGATAATGTTATGAAGTAACTATTGTCCTTTAGAAAAGAGTAAAACTGTATGTATGAAACTTCAATAATGCAGGTGGTTCACCAGCCAGAAGTGTTCTTCCCAAGCTGACAATTCGTCCTACTTCAGAATTTATCTGAAACTTGATGAGTTTGTGGTCAGAAGCAATATCATTTATGATCAAAATCTTACACACCAAGTCCCTTATGTTACACCTAAGACATATGAGCACGTATTCCTTTTTAAAATATATCTCTTGTTAGGGGCTGGAAAGAAAGATGATTGTTCGTTTGTTGCAGTGGACTGCTGCATAGATCATGTAACCTGTGGATAAATAACTCACTAAATTATACCGGTTCTGTTAATTGTGGTTATATGGTTATTCCTTAGTGTAGTTACTGAACATTAGTATGCTGTTAAAAGGACTAGTTCTGTTTTGGTGCTTATGCTACCTGGAATGTGAGTTATTTCCTGTGTCCAATAATGTGCCTCCCTGTAAATTCAACTTCAAATTATGTTGTTGACCTAAATATGTTTTACTAATCAGGCCTCTAACCAGCAGTTTAAGTGCTTATTTTAAAGAAGGGAAAAAAGATTCTAGCTGCTCTTGCAACCTGTTACTGGGCTGTAAATTTATTTATACGTGCAAAGTTCAGTGACTGTGGAATGCATTAATTTCTGTCAACTTAGGTAAGCATTTTTCCATAGTTGCCTGACAACTTTGATTCCCCATTGGCCTGTTGTTTTTTTTTTATGTTCTCATTACTTTGAAGAGTACTCATCTCCCACTACATACTCAAATGACTTGTTTTCAAACTGGAGATAACTTTGGCCTGATTCTGAATGGTTACTGATTTCTATTTAATCACTAATCTTGCTCTATGAGAAAAAAATCAAACTCCTAGATGAATGACTAATTTTTGGTGCTTTCAGACATCACATGGCAGATTTATGGAACTTTATCTTAAATATATATTCCATGTGAAAAATATAGTAGAGCTGCTCAAATATTAAACGGTGTCCTTGATTTTTATTATTTTTACATTGAGGGAAATTACTTGGTCAGTTACAATAGTAGAAATTATTCATGTAGATATTTGATCCCTTTCAATTCATTTTATTTGAAGGAACAGCTAACAGTTGAATTGATTTTTCACTAACGACAACGTAAAATGGCATTTTTGCTTTTGCTAAATAGATTAAGGAAGCAGTTAATTTTTAAAGATGACTTGCCTCTAGCATTTCTTTGATGTTTATCCTATAATTGTGTCTTTTTGATCCGGTCAGTTAAAATTTGTTTTGTTGTGACCTTTTGTTCAGTGCTTTCATGTTGATTGGAATTAAATGCATGCAAACAATTTGAATCCTTCTGCCCTTTTGTCTTCATGGGGTGGGGGGGTAGCATTTATGGAAAGAGTGTATCATTTACACTTCACTATTTTGTTTTCTCTTTCAACACTTAAGAACTGGAGAGATGTAATTTTTTTTTTATTTTTTCAAACATGTTTAGATCACAATTCTGGTAAATGAGAATTACATGGTCTAGTTAATTTCTAAACAGTAGGTGACTACTTTAAGAAGTTTTTGGATTTGCTTATTTTCTGCCAGATATGAGGAACATTAAGAAACTTCTGGTCCTTGCTGCCATGCTACTAATAACCAAGGAGACTTTTATGTAACTCAGTCTTATACCTTATGCCTTTTTCTTGCCTATTTCACTTAGTTATTATGCTGTAAATATGGATTTACATTTTAGAAATATACTGTAGCAAGATGTTAATGTGAATGTTGCTTTGAGCCCGCTCAGTAGGATTTTCTGTTCCAGAGTGCTTTAATGCCTGCTCAGTTATTCTTCAAGACGGAAGATGGAGGCAAATATCCTGTAATTTTTAAGCATGGGGATGATTTACGTCAAGATCAACTTATTCTTCAGATTATTTCACTTATGGATAAGGTAAGGCTTACCATCCTGTGTGGCACTACTGAGTTTTTGATTCTTCTCAACAGCAAGACTGGTAAAATCTGTTAATGAGGCTAATATGTCTGGTCTATTTGCTACTGGTGTAACTATTACATTTTAGGATTTTTCTGACCTTAGTTTTTTTTATAGATCTTTTCAGATTCTATTCATATTAAAAAAAAATATATAATAATCTCAAATCAGCCTTTATTCATTACTCATTACTGTGAATGAACTTCATAGATCAATGTCCAGTATTATTTTAGAAACATAGCTAATTTTTGTTGCTCTCATTTTAATACTTCCTTCTACTCCATCCCAGCTGCTAAGGAAAGAAAATCTGGATTTGAAACTGACTCCGTATAAAGTGCTGGCAACTAGTACAAAACATGGTATGAGTACTTTGTTTTCTAAAAATGCAGTATTGGATATTTTTCTTTCCCTCCCTCATTGACTGTTGTGACATAGATACTTTACTTACTGTATAGCATTCTGATAAAAGAGCTCAAATGTGTAAGATAAAGTATATAAATTACTGAAGTAACCAACTTAATTGACCACGGTATTCCGTATGTTGTGATATTTGACAGTCATTAGATTATTTCCAGACATTATTTTCATGCTAGTTTGCTTCACGGTCTTGGACAAATCACATGAATACTCCTACTGATCTTTGCATTTACTGGAGGGGGGAAAAAAAAAATATCAAATGTGGCTATGCTCTCAGATCCATTGTGGATAAGCATTTATGATGTCATTGATATAACTTTTTCTGCAGTTGAAAGTTTGAAACAGACTTTTTCTGTCCTGATTGGAAATTAGGATAAATATTATCAAGGCCTGAAAATTTGGGAAAAAAAGTGTTGTGTCTTTTTATTTTGCTTTGCCAGTGAGAAGCAGTTGAATTGAATGAGTTAGTGAAACCTTTTAATAAAAATGCTTTATAAAATATCTTCAGATGTCTATGCACTCAGATTTTTTTGTTGTTTCTTTTGCAGGCTTCATGCAGTTTATTCAGTCAGTGCCAGTTGCAGAAGTTCTTGCTACTGAGGAAAGTATACAGGTATGTGATGTAGTACTTCTTAAGTCTTCTACTCATCAGAGAGTGTGAATTGCAGCCTTAGATCTTACACATCAGTTTTTATGGTCCCTCCACTGATTTTTGTGTCTGCTGTTTAGAAGACAGAGGTACACTTCAAATGGAGTAGATTTTTTTTTTCTTGCCTTAGAAAAACACACTTTAATCACCACATGACTGTCTCGTGAACTAAGAGTAACACCATATGTATAATTAAACTCTATCTTAGTTGTGATACTGAAGTTGCGGGTTTCCTGTAATGATGAACGTAGTGCCAGACACTTTTCTGTATTCTTCTGTTTTTAAGATATTTCTGTTGTTTAATTAGTGATTTTGATACCTTGTTAAAGCACGTAGTAGTGTTTTTTAGATTGAACAACTAAGTATTTTGTCCATTTACTTTTTGAAAACTGTTAACGTTCATTAGATTAAATCGGGACATGTAATTGAATAGTGCTAGATAAAAAAAAAAATAAATCATTACAGCTTCAAACATAGCAGAAGCTGTAAAAGACCTCTAAGATAATCTAGTCGAACTGTGAACTCACTGCCACCATACCCATTAACCAAGTCCCAAGTGCCACATCTCCATACTTCTTGAACATCTCCGAGAATGGTGACTGCACAATCTCCTTAGGCAGCTTGTGCCAGTGTCTCACCACTCTTTCTGAGAAGTTTTTTCCCTATAATCTGAGCCTTTTATGACATTTTAAGGGTGTTCCCTCTCATGCTATCATCAGTTACCTGAGAGCAGTGATTGATCCCCACATGTTACAACTTTCTGTCAGGTAGTTGTAGAGAATGATAAGGACCAAGCCTCCTCTTCTCCGGACTAAACAATCCCAATTATCTCAGCTGTTCATTCTCAGATTTGTGTTCCAGACCCCTCACCAGCTCTGTTGTTCTCCCCAGGACTCACTCCATTACCTGAGTGTCTTTTAGTGAGTGGCCCAAAACTGAAGATTTTTCAAGGTGCAGCCTCAGCAGAGTTGAGCATGGGTTGATTATCTCCCTGCTCCTGCTGACAGCACTTTCTTTACAAGCAAAGATGCCATTGGCCTTTTTGGCCACTGGGTGGGCCAAGAAGCACTGGGCTCACTGCTGGCTCATGTTTAGCTGATTGTCAGCTAGCTGTCCCAGATTCTTTTTTCACAGAACTTAACTCAGTGTGATTTTTCCTGCCCTGTCACAAGCAGATGTACTTTTGTATTTATGGTTATTAATTAGTATGTCCTTAATGTGTTGTTAATTTTCAGAGACTATTTTAAAAATCTGCATTTCAATTTAAAATTCAAATCTGTTTCTGTTGAGTGTGCGAATATGATGATTAAGATGAAATATAATGACAGCAATGTAGAATTAAATTAGATCTTACTAGTTTTGATGGGAAGTGGGAGGTGGCTGTTACCTTAACATGACACTACTGGCTATTTGTGGTCTTGTTTTTTTATCTTGAATTACTAGATATAACAATCATGTTATGGGTCATACAGGATAACTAAATGTACTGATGACTTCCCTTCCAGAACTTCTTCAGAAAGCACGCACCTAGTGAGACTGGACCTCATGGAATAAGTGCAGAGGTGATGGATACGTATGTTAAGAGCTGTGGTAAGTGACAGTACTACAACTGATAATTTTGTATCTGAAATATAATAGTTGAGGTTGATGAGTTATTGAGGCACTTCAGTTTAGATGTCAGCAGCTGGAGGACAGTACAGCCGCATGCTGTCAGAACCTCTGTTGTCAGATCTTGTTTATATAGCGGGTGAGGTCTGAAGTTTATTCAGAAGACCAGTCATTAAGTGATTTGCTATTAAACTTAACTTTCATTTTTAATTGAAAGATTCTAATTGCATAAGTGACCCTCCACAGTGGTGAGGAAAAGAGAGAAAATAAAAAAGGAAACAAAAGACAAGCAAGAGGGACGGAGGAGGGGGAGAGGGGGAAGCTAATAGTCACACAATTACTGCAAAAGATTTATTGGGCTTGGTTACTGGTTACTTGGTTACTTGGTTAATGTTGCCCTGATCTGTTGGACTTGTTCAGTTGAACTGGTTACAAAGTACATGGAGGATACAACTGGTTTTATAAGTTGAATAAAACATGGAATCATATAAGGAACAAACGTAAGAGTTTCAACAGCACACAAAATAGGATAGTTTCACCCATGGGCAATTTGTTTAGCAACTTTTTCATTATCATTCGATTCTTAGACAACAATTAGAGTCACTCAATTTGCCACAGACACAAGGGAGTGACTCTTCAGGAGTGTTGACACAAATGTTACATGATGAATAAAAGGTAGAAAGTGAAAAGAGACAGCCATACATTTGTCAATGACCATACATTTAACAATAACCAGTAATAATAAATAAATAAAACAAATAGAGCTATTTGTGTCAGCTGCTTTCCCCACCCAGGAACTCCCCGTGTAAGCCAGGATCCAGATGGGAATTCTTCAGTAGAGGTTGTAGTGTATTTATGAATAGCCATACAATATTGCACTTCATTTAATTCAACAAAAGCATATCTAGTCCAATTTGACAATATGTGGACTTGCCATGTAATGTTTTCTAAGATAATTTAGTGTCTTGAGAACTTTTCACTTGAGCATTTCCAAAGCAATTCAAATGCTGAGTGATATAGATACTAGTTGGGCAAGTTCAAGTATTGTTACAGTCTACAGAACTTATCACAGGATAGTGTGTGCAGGATACTCCTCAGTATATTCCTGCTCAGTATCCTATCTCCATAAGAGAGGTAATCCCAGAAACATAGACATCTCTTGTCAAAACTTAGGCACTTTCCCAACAACAGTATTTTGGATGGAACTCCTGGACTGGTGTGGCACTGAAAAGCATCAGTGCAAGGCTTTATGATAGATTTCTTTTGTGACCACATATTAGGTGCGTCCCTCGATGCATTTCCCAGTTTGTTAGGAATTTGGAAACACTGTGGAGGAGTTACATGCAAATCATAATCAGTTTGGTAAAAAGGGGTCAAAGAAGGGGTCAAAAGAAATGGTATCACTGTGCAGGGAGTATCAGTAAGCCAGGATGACCAGTAAAAACTCTGAACCCAATTGTGTAGTTTAACAGATCCAAGAACTGTTATCAATTACCACCCACGCCCACAACAACACAAAACATAATGCTATTGCTACCAAAAAATGTCATTAAGAGGTATATTCAGTATTCTAGTATTCAGCAGTTCTGTCACAAAACACAAATGGTTAAAATCAGCTAGCTATTAGCCTTTTTGTGTTCTGTCAAGGTCCCATGGGGATTTTCTGTAAAACACCAACTTGCCCTTTCTGGGCTTTGTTAACATGGTTAAAAAATGAGGGAACAATCCAGCAAGTGTTGATTTCATATTACTTTTTCGGGGTGTCTTTAGCCTTCCAAGGAGATTTGTTAAGAGATCCTGTTAAGGTTAGGGAAACTGATCTCAGGCTAGCTGAGTCAATCGATGTAGTCTGACCAGAAAGATAAGAGGGTTTCCCTAGCTTATCAGCCACTGAATTGTGACTCACAGGGATAACAGGCAAGAGTGGTGAGGCCTTTGGACAGAAGGTGTTAAATCAAGGATCTGGTTTCCCTTTTTGTGAGCTTTCTAATGCATCCACCCTTCACTGCCCCCATGCCACACACTTGGGAGGGGCGAAGACATCAGTTTTCCAATAGCTTGGATAGCCGTTCAGGTTCCTCAGGAGAGGCCCCAGGACCTGGGGTTTTGCTTTCCTCAGGATTCTTGAGCTTTTGTACTGGCCACCAGTTAACTAATGTCTCTAACCTGACAGTGGGTAATCCGTTCATCAGATCTCATGGAACACCCTTTTGCCAGCCCAGTGTTCAGAAACTATTACATTTATGATCTATATTTCTCCCACTTGGTTTCACTGAAAATGAGACCCCTTTAAATCCATTGTGCTCTGGGTTGGATAGGGGAGGGGTTGGATTAGCCACTGTACGCCTTACTCCAGAGACTAATCTCTGGTCTAATGGTGAGGGTAGTCACAGGGCCATACCTTTGGCCATAGGTTAGCAACTCCTGAGTGACCTTCCTGCACACTCACACTTTGTATCCTGACTGCAGATTGTTGGGGGCTACAGTTCCTTCTGACACTGCCCGGGCGCTCTCTCCCTGAAGCATTACCTGTATTTTTCCTTGCAGTTGTATACCTATAGGTTTTAATGACTCTGGAAGCCCCCTAATTAGAGGGGTCATCCTTTTAGGATCAGCAGGCATCATCATAAGCGATTCATGGTGTGGCTGCAGCTTTCTATCATAAATCATTTGGAGACAAGCAGCCTTTTGAACACTCTCTACTAACTGATCAAGTGTTACATTAATAGCAAGAGGATCTCCCCTTTCTAAAGGGTTGAGACCACCTGCCCAATAGGCAGCCCTCCGTGTTAAGTACCAGGGAGCACGATTGTTGCCAGTAGTTAAAAATACTCATGGTCCCCAATAACCTTCTGCTTCCTTTTCCGTTAGCAGAATCTGGTCTCCACCAGTGAGGCTAACCCTCCATATATACTCTGTCTCTGATTCATTTGGAGAGCTTTTTTCAATTTTGCTAGTTCAGTGGCTGAGAAGGGAGTTTCTTTAACATTCATTTGAGGATCTAGATCCTCACTGTTATTGAATGTATATTTGTTTTTTATCAAAGGGTGCATCTGGGATGGAGAGGCCTCTAATTTGTCTAACCTTGCCTTCATTTCTTTCAATCCTTCTAAAGGATAGATATTTTCTTGAGGCAAAGCATGAGTGACTGATCACTATTATCTTTATACCTTAAGCTGTTCCTTCAGAGCCTCTAGTAAGAGAGCTGCATCATGCTTTTCATTTTCTAATTGCCTTTTGAGTTCCTCTGTTTATTTCTGCAGAGTCTTGACCAATTCCTGCAGCGACTCTATAGTTTGGGTTTCTGTCTTAAGCTGCTGATCTCGGAACCCTGTGGCTGCAGACAGGGCAGAAGCTAATACTACACATAAATGACTTCCCTTTTCCAGCTCGGGTATGAGCATTTTTTTGCAGGATACTAATACAGTCCGAAACACTCTGCAGGTTATACCAGTTCTGTCATGCCCAATCCATACCTGATAAAGAGGATCAAGCACCATGTTTTTCTAAAAGATCAAATAATACATCTTCACTTTTCATGGTGGCAGTGCTGTCACTCATTTTTCAATACACTGAAAGATCTACACTAAGAGAGGAGGAAGTGTGCATATTCAAAAGCTCAGGTAACTCCTTATCTCCCCTCAGGGAGGCACATGGCACCTATTAAACAAATGTAAATGCTTCAATCAGTCTTCCCTTTCTCTGAGGGAAACACACAAAAGGTTCAAATTTCACACTTAAGTTACAAGGTACTTGAATCACAGAATGCAGAGAGGTCTTCCTGAGGAGGCATACCGATATTCAGAATTAATTCATACTTCCCAGAAGGTATGCACATAAACAGTAAAGTTTCAGAATACAGAGCACTCTTCCTGGAGAAGGACTCATGTCTTAATGTTAAAAAATATCGCTCCATGCAACTCCAGGAGGTACACACAAAGTTTCAGACTATTATCTGGACAGGCAACACTCTCACGGTGGGTATCCTGCCGACTATGCCATAAATAAATGTATTGCTCCAATTTATAGGAGGGAGAGAAGGTCCTTTTAATATCTGTATACCGGCATGAGATTAAGAAACAACAATTCAAATGTTGGTCTGACCAGTTTATTACAAATCTTAATTAGGGAGATGGGAAGGGAAGGATGGACACTATAATGAATTAGGGTAATGGGGAAGGGAGGGAGGGCAATAGAAAAGATAGGAAAGAAGAAGCAAGGAGTCTTTATAGGAAGCAAGAGGAAGATAGTCACCAACATGGATCCAGTGTGGTTCGTAGTTCGGTCTTTGATCTTCAGTACTGGTGGGTGGTAGGGCAGTGTTGTTCTGTTGACAACTATGAAGAAGACAACGATGGTGAC
This sequence comes from Perdix hodgsoniae, assembly GCA_035772895.1. Taxonomy (NCBI): domain Eukaryota; kingdom Metazoa; phylum Chordata; class Aves; order Galliformes; family Phasianidae; genus Perdix; species Perdix hodgsoniae. Next base: position 33,885,153 of record JAPSGF010000003.1, read on the forward strand.
CATCGTGATGATGGCTCCTTTTCAGTGGTTTCAGAGTGGTCGAGTCAGCTGTCTTTGAAGTGACAGCTCAAATCCAAAGTGGTTTAGTCAGCTCTCCTTGGAGTGGCAGCTTCTGTCTCTGGGATCTCAGCAGAAACTTCTTTATTCCTATCTTCCAGGCCTTGCTAGCAGATAAGAGGGAGCAGAGAGGCGCCAACTTGTATCTTGCCTTCACAAGGTACAATGGCATCATCCCCCAGTTTCCCATAGCAAGCTGAAGTTATTTGGTCACAGGCCAGATCTTCCACCCATAGGCAGTCCTGAGCACTCTCTTCTGGAGGCAAGCAACTCTGGAGGAAGGGGCTTTCAAATGTTCCTGAAGTGGTGCCGATTGCCACATGGTAGCACCCATCTCTTGCCTCCTCAACAAATCAATCAGATTCTTATCACAAGAGATACCTCAGGAAGCAAGGTTTGAGCCAAAAAAACAAAGAAGGATTCTCACACTAATGAACAAAAAGCTAGTCATTAAATTGTCAGGACTACAGCAATGTTCAGGCTTCTTGCAGCTTTCAGGGTAGAATTAGAGGCCATGAGTTTTTCTAGTAATTAACATCAGTGCATAGATTTCTGAGATAATGTAAGAGCCTTCTTTCTACCTAGTGCCTTCTTTGGGGAAGGTGGGTACGTAAAAAGGAGGAGTATTACAAAATATTCCATCTTTTTTCCCATTGTGATCAAGGAGTCTGCAAAGCCCTCAAAGGAGAATGCCACTGACTAATAAAAGGGTAATTTTGAGTTGGACATGAAGTATACTATTTCGCTCCTCTGCCCTCTTTCCTTTTCCTTGAAGATATCAGAAGTTAAAAATGCCTTTCTTTCTAGCAGTAATCTTATCTATGATCCTTCTATTTCATCAGTTAGATTCTTCATAATTCAGGGAGGTATAAAACATTTCTTCAATAATTAATCATCTGTATTTGAGGTAGAAAATTCTAATTTGCTAGTAAAACAAGTGATTTTTTTCTTGGATGATACTGTTTAATTTCTTACTCCATTTGAACTGAAAGAATATATGGTAGTTTAGTTTTTGCTCAGAAAATGTACGCGTAAAAGATTTGTAAGAGACATGTTAAAACATGTTCTCTGTCCATTAAATTAAACTAAAAATAAGCTTTTTCCTACAAGAAATGTAATTCAGTTGTTTTTCTACAGTGTCTTTTTTTATTGTTTCTGATGCAGTCGTTATAACATCTTAAAATGGTTCTGATTAGTTGGTGACAGAAATGCGTTTGCATTAGATTTACTTTACCATATCTTAACTTTTTCCTTAGCTCGTAAATACTATTGACACGTGTTCATTTTCATATCAATGTCTAATGCTTGTTTACAGTTTGATAAATATATTTAAATGTTTGAAGTGTGTACATTTGTTTTGCCCAGAGTGCTTTGAAGTATCCTAATCTAAGTAATGAAAGAAACTGGATTTTTTTGACACTATTATGCGTATAATTGGGTAGCAAAATTTTAAATTAGGTTTCTGAGTAAATTTGAATTTTAGCTTATTACTCTGTGTTCTTCATATTGCTGATAATCTTGATTTTTCTCCACTGTCTTCTGATTCTCTGTGACATACTGCTTGTGAACAGAAATTAAGGTTACGTTACATGCTGTTGTTAACTGCACAGAACTTGTTGCTCTCCAGGAAAGGTACTTGTATTGATGCTTACAATTTACTTGTTACAGCTGGTTATTGTGTAATTACGTACATCCTTGGAGTTGGAGACAGACATCTGGATAATCTTTTACTAACAAAAACAGGTAATTCCTTTTACTAGTATAATTTTATTATGACAATTGTTTAATTTCAGATATGTGGGTAATGTTCAAATGCATTGGCTCAAATTTCCTTGTGGACTGAACCCATTGAGTATTGGAGGTCAAAATATATTCTTATATTGTCAATGTAAGAGTATATTGTTTCATCTAAGATAGCATTTGATTCAGTAAGTCTAAGTTTAAATTTAAATTACTAGTAGTATAGAACCATAGAAGAGTTTAGTTTGTGGGGGACCTAAAAGATCAGTTACTTCCAACCCCCCAATAAAAGTTACATGACAGATGAATAGTAAGGAAACAAGTAGATAAAGCATGCTGTAATCAAATTAGGCAAGAACCATACCATTTAACTGGTATGTGGTATTGATGTTGGTGTGTCATCATATATATCTGAAGTCTGAATTCTCTTGAACAAATAAATGTTTGCAAACACTGGTTTTATGTATAGATTTCTTTTGGTTTATTTTACCATCTTGTATTCTACTTTGGCATTTTTTATACTCGTGAAGATTGACTTCAGAGCTGTTTAAGAACAAGAGATCTTTCTTAAGTGAGGCTGACCTTTTTGAAAGTAGTATGGCCATAGTATAGGGTGAAACTTGTCTGCCTTTCCTAAGATCAAAAAATCTGTTGCTGTTGTCTAAGCTTGTACAAATATCATATTTCAATTTTTTCTAAAAAACCTTATTTGAAGCTAAAAAAAGGAGTGCTGTAGTAGGTAGCTGTAAAGTAATTCTAACTGCAAGTGTCTTAATTGATCTTCATCAAACAATTTAATTATTCATTAAATTGTTGCGATCCTGTTTTTCAGATTTCTTAACATGCAATTGAAAGTAATTTCAAGATGTACTAATTGCATGCCAGTTGCATTTTAATATTTTATGTACACTGTTCCTAATAGAGTAGATATTATGGCAAATATTATCAGTTGTCATGTGGAATTAGACATAATCTTCGTAACTTCCCTTATAATTTTCTCAGATTTCACTTTTGAAATAAATGGTACTATGAACTTTTCAGATGCTTTTCTAAGAAATTGAAAAATTGTTGCCACCCCAAACTGGGAATGCCACATAAGACCTTGCAGAGCAGCATTCACTTCAAAGTCTTCTGTTGCCTCTGAACACTTTTTTTTAAGAAAAAAAGAAAACTGAGCTCCTGGAAACTAAAAATCCAAGTGTTCCATCAGACTAACTGATGGTCAGGACCATTCCAGAGCCCTGCTGAAGCTGGGTTTTTATTTTTCCCAGCTATTTATAGAAAGGATTAGGGTCTAAATGTCCTACCTGTTACAAATACACGATTGAGGGAACAGAAGTAGTAGAGGCTATCATTTAATGAGAGATGTCACAGAATTATAGAAGGAACCTTAAAAATCTTATAGTTTCAATCCTCTGCCACTGGACTAGCCCCATGCAACCTGGCCTTGAACGCTTCCAGCTGTGAGACATTCATTCACAGCTTCTCTAGGCAACCTGTTCCAGTATCAAGTCTAAATCTACCCTCTCTCTGTATTGAGGTTCTCAACTAAGTGAGAGTACAAGAATTTTACCATCAAGCCATTATAACTAATACAGTTAATATCGTATGATGGGAGAAGTTAAGATATTTCAGTTGAAAATAACCTCATAGCTAGAAGAAGTGCAGAAACCCTTAGTAAATTTGGATATGGATTTTTTTTTTTGGCTTGCTTACTTTTGAACCATAACTTCTGTAGGTGTTTTGGTACCTTAAATATGTTCATTCAGTAATGAAGAAGAGTAAGATGTTAAGTGTTTATAGTAAAGTAAGTGTCTATTGAATGAGAAAAGTGTAAATAAAGCACCTTATTTCGGGAATTGATACATATCCACATGGATGGCTTTGCAGTATGCCTGAGACATATGATGCAGTGACTCAGAATACTTCATATGAAAGTGTTGGAAATTAATGCTGGTAGAATGTCTTGAAGTAAGCTTGTGGGATAACAGCTAAAGCAAATATGTTTTCCCTTATTTGACTGCAGTTCTGCAAATGAACATTCAAAAATCTGTCAGGAAGTCCCAATCATTTATATGATTATGGCTATAAAGTGTTTTTTTTATTACAGTTACTGTTTGCATAGTCAGACTGATAATAGTTTTTTAGAAGTGAAGCAATGTTAGCAACAACTCTGTAACTTAGTTTGACTTAATGGAACAGTTCAAACAGAACAGCAGAGGGCAGTGCAGATCCACAGTAAATTCAGAGCCTGAAATTATTTTCATTTGCTACTTTGTTCTCTCACAAACCAAGACATTGTAAGCTTGGAAGGCGAACTTCTTAGCTCAAGGAATGTAAGCTAGAAACACCTTTCTTAAATTATATGATCATATATGCATACTTTCTTGTCTATGTTTAAACAATTGAATTCATTACTTTCAGTATCCCTCAACTAGAAATCTTTTATTTCTAGCCCTACAAAAATGTGTCTCAGGGGATCAGATCTGTTTCACCTCTTATTTTAAATAACTTCCTTTTATTATTATTATTATTATTATTATTATTATTATTATTATTATTATTATTATTATTATTATTATTATTATTATATGATTAATATCATAGGGTTGGAGTTTAACAGTCATTTGGGAACAGTAAGAAATCAATATTTGTTGTCCAGTTTTGTCTTTATCTCTAATTTCTAAGCATCCTAATAATTGTAAAACTTTTCAAATTCAGATGTAATAAATCTGAAACTGGATTAGAAAATGGAATAGAATCATAGAATAGGATCATAGAATCACTTAGATTGAAAAAAGACCTTAAAGATCATCAAGTTGAACCATGACCTAAGATGTGCATGTTGTGGCACTCACTATATATTGAGGGAAGGAGAAAAATAGCCTCTAAAAGAAGCATGAAGTTCATAAAATACCTGATTTTGAGAGAACAGATAATTGTATGAAAATACCATACTAAGTAGTAAGAAATGGTAATCATAGTGATGGAGTCTGAACCCTGGCAAAATTTGCTGAGAAGTCTCCATCCTTGCAAATATATTGAAATGCTTTCTAGATGTGGTCCTGGGCAAACTGATCTACATGGCAGTACTTGAGCAGTGAAATTGGATGAGATGTTCTCCAGAAGATCCCTTCCAACTCGATCTGTTCTGTGACGTCAGCAATCTTCTAAATCTGATTAGCTTTTTGTACCAGTCAAGTTATGTAACTCTAGGAACGTTCAGTTGATGATGGCGTTTTGTTACATTATTTCAGAACTGAAAAACTTTACACAGTAGCTACTAAAATAACATGAAATCATAAAACAGTTTGGATTGGAAAGGACCACAAATACAGATGCAGTTCCAGCATCCTACTGTGGGTGGGTCTGTCAACCACTAAATTGGGTTTTCAGTCAGGTTGCCCAGGGCCCCATTCAACCTGGCCTCCAGGGATCATCCACAGTTTCTCTGGGTAGCCTGTTCCAATACCTCACCACCCTCTCAGTGAAAAGTTTCTTGCCAAACATCTCATCTAAATCTCCCCTTTTTTACCTTAAAACAATTCTGTCTTGTCCTATCATATCTATCAGTGTAAAAAATATGATTTTCCTCTTTTTATTAAGCTCACTTATAAAGGTCTCTCCTCTTCTGGTGCAGCCCTGGATATTGTTGGCCTTCCAAGCTGCAAGTATGCACTACTGGTTCGTGTTAACATTTTTGTTTATCAGGACCCTTACTGCCTTCTCCACAGGGCTTCTCTCAAGAGTGAGTTTGAGTACATAACTCATATTGGGGTTGCCCCAATCCAAACACAGCACCCTGTACTTGGTCTTACTGAACTTCATTAGATCAACATGGGCCCACTTTTCAAGCTTGTTCAGATCCCTCTGGATGGTGTCTCTACCTTCTGTTGTGTCAACTGCACCACTCAGCTTGGTGTTGTCAGATATGATGCTGATGCTCTTGTGAACTGTTGCACAGCTTAAATTCCTACCTAAGATTATTTTTTCAAATAAAAAATACCTGAAGCTGACAAATTTTCAAATAAGTGTTGTTTTCAGGAGCTGTACACTTGGAAAAAATCAACAATTTTTCTTCTCCTTTCTTACAGATGTGTATCAGAAGGAATGACTGTGCTAAATAAATACACTAATCACTCTAAAAATCAATTCTCAGAATAAAAATTCTAACTAAATATGGTCAGAGTTCTCTCTGAGAAGTTTTGGTTTGATAATTCTCAGGGATGATGCAGAATAACACTGTCCTCAACATCATTAACTTAGGGTGGAAAAACTTCTAAAAGGTCCAGGAACCTTCCTGAGGCTCTTGATCAACTATCTCAATCATTATTTTCTTTACAGTGGGATTCCGAGTGTCATCCCTTCATTAAAAAACACTGGGTGCCTTCTATTATTATTTTATATTTTAGTATGGTGGCTTAATTGATCTTGAAGCTAACTAAATAAAAATAAATTAAGTCTATTTACTATTTTTCATGTACTAAATATATTGAATGTATTCAGATTTAAACTTTTGGTGTATATTTGAGTCATAGCCTAAAAATCTGCTGAATGTTGAACCATAATTAGAGAAACTGTAGCAATAGAAAAGATGGCCTCATCTTTATTTTATTCATTTTTAGAACTGAGATATAAGTTGATGATATCCTGAAGTTCCTTCCAACCCCTAGAATTCTGTGTGTTTCTTTGTATGAAATGATACGTGTTCATATACATTAATATGAATGTTTTTGAATGGTTCAGGCACATCTTAGTTACTAGTTTACGTTATTAATTAGTGCCTCTTATTCCTTACGTCCAAAGCAAACTAAGAAAAGTAGTAATTACTGCCAGTCAAGTTATTCTTTTATTCAAATGTTGTCCTTTCACTCTTCATGATGACAAATTTGGAACTGAAAACAGACCCTCAGACTCTGTAATTAAACAGTTTTTATAATGCAGTGAAGATGTCTGTATATATCACTGTCTGATTCAAAGAACTCATCTTTAAAATTCATTTTTGTAATCTAACTTCTGTAACAGTGTGAAAACACTATTCAAGGAAGTTTTTAGCACAGTTAGATATGCAAAATTTCATGAATGTGACATTTATCAAGTAGTGAATATTTAGCTTGCTTATTAAGTATCCTTGTGATTTCTCTCAGAAGAGTGACCATGATGGAATTTGTTTCTTAAGTTGTAGAGTGCTTATCTTGACAGATCTCAAGCATAATGATGGAACATCCATTATTCAGTGATATGGACAGACAGATGGCTAGCAGAAAAATACTAGTTGTTACAGTTTTTTCAAGAATGTTGATCATTTAATCTCACTGAAGTGAATGGAGATGCTTCAAGTTGTAATACTGGCAAGCAAATATAGAATCTAGAATTAACGATGTTGGACAAGACCTCTTAGATCATCCAGTCCAACTCTTCACTCACTACCAGTATTTCCCCACTAATCCGTGTCCCTTAGTAATGCATCTAAATGTTTTTTGAATGCAGTACCTCCAGTGATGGTGACTCAACCACCTTCCTGGGCAGCCTATTCCAGCATCTGACCATTATTCTAGAGAATAAATCTTTTCTAATGTTCAACCTGAATCTCCCTGGGTGTACTTTAAGGCAATTCCCTCCAGTCCTATCACTAGGTATGTCAGAGAAGAGGTTGACCCTTCACCTTGTCACATCCTCCTTCATTCTCCTTTCAGATAGTTGTATGGATCTATAAGGTCTTCACTGGGACTCATTTTTTCCACACTAAACAATCCCAGTTCGTTTGATCACTCTTCATAAGGTTTGTGCTTCAGTCCCTCACCAAATTCATTGCCCTTCTTTGGACACGCTAGGATCTCAGTGTCTTTCTTATAATGATGGGCTTAAAACTAAGCATAGTACTCAAGGTGCAGCCTCAGCAGAGCTGAGTTCAGGGGGATGAGCACCTCCCTGCTTCTGCTGACAGCACTATTTGTGATACAAGACAGGATCCCATCAGCCTTCTTGCCACTTGGGCACACACCTGGCTTACATTTAGCCAAGCAAAAACCAAGAGTCTCAAGTCTATTTCTTCCACACAATCTTCCACCCACACTGCTGCCCTAAGCTTGCAGTATTGCATGGGATTGCTATGACCAAAGTGCAGGACCTAGCCCTTGGTCTTGTTGAACTTCATCCCATTGGCCTCAGCCCAGTATTCTACTCTGTCCAGATTTCTATGTAGTAAGATTTCTATATTGTCCTTTATTTAGCTCCTGATTCCTTCTTAATGCTGACTGCAGGAAGATGGTTTCTCTCTGTCGTAAGGAAATTGTTCAGCAGACCAGCAGTAATAGGGAAGTGAGTGTACATTCAAGGTGTGGGGAGACCACAGCTTGAATATTGTGTTTTGGGTCTATGGGTGCAAGGAGAAATTTGAATTGTGCAAATATATGTGAAACAGAACTGATGAAAGGACTAGAAAACAAGATTTAAGTAAAGCAACTGTGAAAATTGGGGTTGTTTATTTTGGAGGAGACTGAGAGAAAACTACAGTACTCTTCACAGCCACCTGAAAGGAAGTTGTAGTGATTCAGGTATCCATCTGTTTTTGAGGCGGCAAGTGGTAAGAGTTGATGATACTTGATACCATTTTCTTCAGGAGGTGTTTAGGTTGGGCATCAAAAAGAATTTCTTCATGGAGAAGATGTTCAAACATTAGAGTGGACTGGCCAGAGCAATGGTGGAATCTCCATCTCTGGAGACATTTAAGGAACTTATACACAATGTCTGAAGGACGTGGCTTAATGGTGGCACATGATAGGTAGATTTTGACTTGCTAATCTCTGGGATCTTTTCCGACCTATATGCTTTTGTAGTTCTATGAATTTTCATTTAATATTTTCCTTTTCAATGTGAAACATTTTGACCTGTTTTTTTATGCAGCTATAGTGTTCTTGAAATGATGCATTTCAAAATTCAGTTTCAAACTGAAAATCTGTAGAACATTTTCAGAAACTCTTTTTGCTTTATTTGGTCAATATTCACCATTTAAGAAGCAAGTCAGAAGTGTTCCTAGAAAGTGGTTTCTTAGGAATTGATGAATTCTTACATTTTTGATGAGTGCATTTTTGTTTGCATATATATATAGCTATTATCTTTAGATTATGCAAATGTTATAATGTTATGGTATTATGTTTGAAATTGGTGTTTTTGTTTTTGTTTTGCTCCATACTGCATCTCTCATGAGATTCGGTAGTATTGAAAAGGGGAAATAGATTTTAAACTGGAAGAGGGTAGATTTAGACTAGATATTAGGAAGAAATCAATAAATTCTTTACCGTAGGGGTGGTGAGACACTGGGAAAGGTTGCCCAGTGAGGTTGTGAATTCCCCCTCCCTGGAAGCATTCAAAGACAGGTTGGATGGGACTTTGAGCAACCTGGGGCAGGGGGATGTGTCATTGCCTATAGAAGGGGAGTGGGAGCTAGATGATCTTGCAGATCCCTTCCCACCCAAACCATTCTATGATTCTATGAAAAGGAAGACAGTGAATGATTCCCAATAAATTTATGGATAATATTGTGAACATTGTTTCAAATAAGTTCCAGGTAGGAACCAAAGTTGCCTTCCGGATTTGAAATTAGAAGTATCTAATTTTTTTTTTTTTTTTGTCGTCAAGATAGTGCTATAGCAATGTTGTAGACATAGTTGATCTGAGAAGGAAAAGGTAGTGCTTTAAATGCTGTAACTTGTATTTTAATGTTGGAAAAACTCAGGAGAAACTTCCTCAAATTCAAAGCATGTTTGATATGGTAATCATGTTTACTCAATTATGAAATATGCTAAAAAAAAATATCTTAACCTCACCCAAACAAAGGATTTCAGGACCATTATTCTTATTTTCCTGTGGTAAAATTAACATATGACTGAGGTAACATTGCATGCTAGAGAACCAAATGCAATACTAAAAACAACATACTATGTATGTTAGTATTTTTATTTGGTAACAAGTTCTTAAGGAGCAAAGAGTATTATGTAATTGTATTTTGTCTCTTTGTTTTCATCACTGATTGAATCTTTATGAATATATTCCATATGTTTAAAAAACACAATTATTATTATTTTTTTAACCACTCTGAATGAATGCTATAAGTCTGTAGTTTCAACTTGATAGCTGAAGATATAAGCAGTGAATTGTGCTTAGTGAAAACAATTTATCTTCTAGAAATCGTACCTAGGGATTTATCTATTTTTTATTATTGTTTGTCATCAAGTTTTGATAAAATATGAGTTGTTGAAGTAAGCAATTGCATTCACCTTTTGTCTTACAGGTAAACTATTCCACATTGACTTTGGTTATATTTTGGGTCGGGATCCTAAGCCTCTACCTCCTCCAATGAAGCTGAATAAGGAGATGGTGGAAGGCATGGGAGGCACACAGAGTGAACAGTACCAGGAGTTCCGTAAACAGTGCTACACAGCCTTTCTCCATCTTCGCAGGTAACAATATGATTTCATTGCTAAGTTATTTGAGCTAACATAAAGCAGAAGAGCAAGTGAATAGGGGAAAATACTTATGTTGAAAAATCAAAACCTGTCTACATTCCTAATTCAAACAGCAATTTATGTGAAGTAAAGGAATGAAAATAGCACTATAATGTGGACCTTGAATGTATTTGTCCTTTAAGTTAAGATCCCTGGTTTTGCTTGTTTAGTCCTCTCGTCAGCTATATCATAAATTCTGTCAGGTATGAAGTTGTATCTCACATTTTGGATGTTGTTTTGCTCTTAAACAGTTTTTTTCTCTAATTATTCTTTAGCAAGTAACTACCCACTTAAATTAGTGCTGCTTTACTGCTTTACCCTCCTCCAGTTTAGGTTAATGATGATCAGAATCAAATTCTTTGTCTTAAGAATGACATACATAAACTTAACAGGATGAAGGTCCTGCAGGACAATTATAAGCTGCTGTGTGTGGTAGTCAAGTATGTTGCAGATACCTATGAGAAGTTAAATCTCTTTAGACTTATTTACAACCAAGCAAATCCCTCTTTTAGATCTGTTTCAACAGAACACAGGTGAGCACTCTTGTGGCCAGTGATTGACACAATGATTAAAATTCTTTCAATATCTGGATCATGTAGTATGAACCTCCAAGTACATGAAAAAAGTCAGTTATGTGAAAAGAATGTGAAAATGCATGTATGAAATACACAGACAATAAGAAATATCAGAAAAAAGATACAGGTAGTTCTCCTGCTAATAGTGAAATGAACTAAAAAAAAGGAATTTTTTTTATAGACTGATGTTAATAGATTAAAAGCAGTGTAGCAGAAAGAAAAATAATGATGGCAAACAATGCATATAACTTAAGAGAATGGTCAGAAAGGCTGACATGCATTCCATATTATAAATGCTACTCAAAATTCTTTGATAATATTGTATTTGTTAGTTTTGAGATTTTCAGAGTTGTTTTTGTTGATTAAACCTAACTGTTTCAGTAGAAGGGTCTGTTATATTGGCGAAGGATTATCCGTTGAATTAACTAGTATTTGCTGCAGAAATCATAGTTAAGCATGAAATATAGTGGTGATTTTGGAATAAAATTGAAGTGCAAAATCAGTATGTTTTCATTTTAATTCTGGAATGGTAGTTGTAATTATTCTATCCAATATTTTTTCAGGATAATAGGAAAGTATTTTTAAATTGTTCTGGATATACATTTTCAAGGTGTTTAACATAGAAGTATAATATTGGTATTACAGTAATTATTACATTCAACAGCTAGAATTAAAAATGTTCATAATTACTTGCTTAATGGGTTAGGCAAAGAATCAGTAATTAAAGAGAAATGGCTTAGCTCTAACATTCTATATGTTGATGCAAACCTATTCACAGATATGTGTTCTGGTGAAGTACAGTGAAATCATAACCTCTTCACTAAGTCAAACTTCAGATACTGTGTTTGTCATCTTCTTCAGTTTTTTATATTCTTAATTTCACTGGGTTATAGACAGTTCTCTGTATGTTTCAAGTGCTGCATCCCAGTCTTTTAGTGTTTCTGGTAGGATGTGCTTGCACAGCAAAAACAAAAATAATTTAAAGCTTCTAAGTGGAAAAAGTGTTTTTCTTTGTTTTAGACAGGAAGCAGTTTGGTACATGATCATTGTTGAGGGCTTTTCTTGGTTCTTTTGTTAATTTACTTTTTTTTTCCTGGGAGATACATCTTACTATTCTGAATGCTGAACAGTTCTGTGTGTTTGTCAGCAATACTGTAATGAAGTAGCAGACTTTTGAGTACTAACTATGCTGACTGTGTATGCTGGCAGATTATGGCTGGAGAATTTTAGTTCTCACTTGATTTGCAGCAGCATGTTACACTCTCACTATACACGTTGAGCTTACTTTGTTCAATGTTCAAAAACAATGTTCAACTCCTGTTGTGTCAGCTTTTCCCTTCCCTAGTGAATTCCTAGTTTACAAGTCTTCAGCAGGATCCACTAGAAAGGAATCTAGCATCAAGATCTGTAAGTTTGTTTTGTTTTGTTTTAGAGTGAGATTCTAGATTACATTATTCCTCACAAGGTTTGATGTTCAGTTTGAGTAAGTGGTTACAGGTGGGAGCAAAAGAGTAGGTAGTAACTGTGGACCAAATCTATAATTTCAGCTGAGATTTGTTCAATCTCAATGATAATGTCCAACCAGGTAGACCAGAGTGTTTTTCCCAGACTATTCACAATGGTATCATGGACAGAAGATGTAGAAGAATGAAGAAACTGTGACTAGCAAATGTAAAGCTGTAATGACTGTTGGAAAGGACTGATTCTTTGAAAAGACTGTAGCTAGGTAATGCAAGGACTGTATAGCCTTCTAGAAGAAGGGTGTTGATTGTTAAAAGATAATGTGAAACAAGTGGGATCAAATCAGTATTGATGATGTTTCCTCTATAAAGAACAACTTTAGGAAAAATAATACCATAGTGTGTTATAGCTGGTTGGGTGCAGTAACGACTGAAGAATATATATATATATGCGTATCTGGAAGATACAGAATTAGTTTCAGAGGGTCCCAAACAACACAGCAGAAAAGATTGTCCTATTTTAAAATTGAAGAATTTTTGAGTCAATTTAGATATATATATATAGAACACACATAAAGCTCCTTTGTAGGTTAAGAGTTTTATTGAATTTCATGTATTTTTACAGAACTTCAATGTTTTTAGCACTTCCTGTTCAAACCATATGTTTAATCAACCTCAAGTGCATTCTCCTTCCTTTGCAAATTAATTTGTACTGGGCATTGAGTAAACAAGTTTAAGTTTGATGTTTAAGTGAGAACATTTCAGGGTTAATTTTATGTGCTTGATATAAGCTTCTTAAACCTGGAAAGAAACTAATTCTTTGTCAGTGGATTGAGGCCAGCCATGACAGAGGCCTTGTCAATGTAAATGTCAAAGACGTGGCATGACTAACAAGGTACAAACATCACTTAGAACTGTTAAGAAACAAGAGCAGATTCTCAAGGTATTCATCCTTCTACAGATCAGATTTCTAGCTCTAGTGTTTCAGCAAAATTTCTAATGTTAGGATGGTGTTGGGTTGTTGACCAGGTCTGGACGTTTTGTCACCTGGCAGCTGGTCATCTCTCTCCTTGTGTCTTATGTTAATATGTACACACCTTTACATCTGGCTATTGATCATATTTTTCTGTTTTCTGCTGAACTGCATTTCTACATAGGACTTATTCAGAAGTTGCCGTCAGTATCTGCAATCTCACCATTTCTCAACTGCATCTATTTACACATTTTGTCCATTCTCCAGTTTATTCTGTACTGCTTTACCTACCATTGCTGTGTACTTAATTTCTCACCACATAACTCGAATTCATAGAATCACAGGAACGTTAGGGTTGGAAGGGACCTGCAATGAACAGGGACATGCACAGCTAGATCAGGTAGCCCAGAGCCCAATCCAGCCTCACCTTGAAATTCTCCAAGGACATGGCATCAACCACATCGCTTGGCTTCCTGCGTCAGTGTCACACCACCCTCACTGTAGAAGACGTTTTCCTTATGTCCAACTTAAATCTACCATCTTTAAGCCTGAAACCATTTCTTCTTGTCCTATCACCACAGACCCTGCAGAAGTGTCTCTTTCTTTCTTCCTTGTAGCTTCCCTTTAGATCCTGAAAGGCTGCTATTAGGGCACCTCAGAGTCTTCTCTTTTCCAGTTTGAAGAGCCCCAACTCTCTCAGCCTGTCTTTGTAGGAGAGCTGTTCCATCCCTTGAATCATTTTTGTGGCCCTCTAGACATGCTCCAACGATCCATGTCTCTCTTGTACCAAGGACTCTCCATCTAGACCCAGTACACCAGGTGAAGTCTCATCAGCACAGGGTGGAGGAGCAGGATCACCTCTCTTGCACTGTTGGCCACATTGCTTTTGACACAACACAGGATACAGTTCGCTTTCTGGGCTGTGAAGCTGCATTGCTGGCTCATGGCCAGCTTCCCATCTACCAGTCCTCCAGGTCCTTTTTGGCAGGGCTGTGTTCAGTCCTCTCATCCTCCAGCTTGTATTGACAGTGGATGTTGCCTCAATTTCGGGCAACCAAGACCTGTTTGGATTTATTGAATCACATGAGACTCAGCTGGGTCCTGTGCTCAAGCCTGTCCCTCTGGAAGTTGCTTTCATCTGATTACTAAAAGAGAAAGAAAGAAAAGAGAAGCAAAGGAAGGAGTACGTCTTTGTAAAATGCTATTGCTGTAAGCTACCAATGACTTAAAAACAGTCTCGATAGAGGAAAGTTGCAATATTTAAGTATGTTTAACATGAGACTTGATAAGCAAGTAGAACAAATTTTCATGAAAACCAGATTTCTGGCTCTACTGCAACTTGGCTGCCATATTTCTTTGCCCAGTTTGGAAAACTAAGCTAAACTAAACTTAAAAGAAAAAAAAAAAAAAAGGGTAAATTTTGTTTCTTTTTACTTTAATCTGTGCTAAAAATAATTTTCTTGATTTCAGTCCGTTTGTGAAAGTGAGGCAGAACGGATGAAGCTTTTCAGACAGAATCTCTCTCTCTGAACAGTTCAAAATGATTGCCTGTGTGCTAAAGAGCTAAACCTTATGTTGGAATGGACTAGGAAATACTAGTTCCTGTTAATAATTAAAGTAATTAAGTGCAAAATATTTTGTGGGTTAGAGTTCTGTGTTCCGTACAGTTGCCAGCTTGTATATATTCTGAAATTTTCTAATATGTTTTCCTGCTATTAATTCATTTTCTACCATCTAAAAAGTTCCTAGTGCTTTTAGGAAAGTAATATTTTGGGTTTTGAAGATTGTTGCTTACATTCTCTCTAAAAGGAGATCAGATGTCTTTAGAGAGAGCAAAGGAAGCTTCACTTTCTGTTGAACGGCTTGGAAATTATCCTTTCAGTAAACAACCCCCAGATAATTTCCTGCAAGGGTAAAATGATGTTCCTTAGAAGATTTGGAAGAACTGCCAGCACCTTGTTAACGCTGAAAACTGCTGTTTTTTCTCTTCAAATGGTTATAAATGATACTCATGCTATTGGAGTTATTTTAGCTTAACTGGTCAACTGAAGACATAGATCTGGTTAAACCACTTAAATTCAACATGTTGTCACAAGAACCCTTGCAGTAAAATGAAAAATTATTTCTTATTGTGAGGACTTCATTTGTTTGATTGTTAATTTATATAATACTACTGCATCGCTAATATCCTTGTTAATATAGAAATCCTTTGAATCAACATTCTAGCATGTTTGTCTAAATATGTGTCCAAATAACTTAGTATGTATGAAGCTTCTCTGAAACATTACCAACTCATATTAAGATGATTTTATTCTTTTTAAACTAAATTGTTTACAAAATGTTTTCTTTTGTACAGTCTGAAAAGTGCATTTACCTAATTTGCTCTTCTACTCAGGTACTCCAACTTGATCTTGAACTTATTTTCCCTTATGGTAGATGCCAACATTCCAGATATTGCTCTTGAGCCTGACAAGACTGTGAAAAAGGTAATTGGAAAGATTTCCTTGTCCTTCCGTAATTAGACACATAACTAGACTGTGTTCAAAGTAACTACAAAAGTTATAAAATGGCTGAGCAGCAAAACCATCTTAAATCCATTGTAAAATTTTTAAATTGTTAAATAATCCTAATCCATTGTAGAAAGGTGAGCAGGTGATTTTTTAGATAATGTGTTAGAAAATTTGTTTTGGACATTTAATGCCCATTAGTCTGCCTGAAAGTAATTAAGCAATTTTGAAATTTAGTTGTGCTATTAAAAAAAAAAAAGACTGTATCTTTTATCTCTTGGGCTGAATGGTAGGTTTCTTTGGTCATTTAAGAAGTAAGGTGATAATATACCTTATTGTCAGAAAATTGAATAAACGCTTTCAATATCTTAATTTTTATTCCTAAAAAAAACCAAACAAACAAAAATCTTGAAATAAAAAATTGATGTATGTTTCAGCAGACTCACATTAGCTAAAGATCCTTTTTAGACTGACCAGTAAAATTAAATTATCTTTTTGTTACTCAGTAGCTGTTTCAACCGTGATATTACTTTAGTGGAAGACAGAGATGGAGATTCACAAATACTTCTTTATCTTAAAAGGCATTCTGAGTAGTAATGTTGATGGTATGTTGTAGGCAGCATTTTTATTACCAGCAGTGTGGCAATACTTAGTCTTTTTATATATATATATATATGTATCATTATCATTATCATTATCATTGAGCTAGTTAGGCTCTGATCTTGCAGACAGCTGTCAGGTCATATAGAAAATAAGAGATTGTTTTTGTTTTTTGGTATGTCAAGAGTACCACTTATCATTAAACTACAAGGAAACTTGTGTACTGTGTAAATTGTTCAGCACTCCTTAATGTTGTAATTTTTCATGAGATACAGCTATACCCCTCTTGTGGTGTAAGACAAACCAATTACTTCAGTTTGGCTTAATAAGATGAAAAAAGCAGGCAGTTTATAACATACTGTACTCTGAGCAAATTCTTCTGCTGAACTGATTTTGTGTCACGTTTCTGTTACTATTGAAGCAGATATATCGGAGTGATATATCAGAGTACGTTGCATAGGGTTGAAGCAATAAGATTTTTCATGAATGACCACCATGTGATTCTTCAGAGTTAAAGCATTATGTTAGGCAGTAGCTTGGGTTGCAGTCTAATCCATCACTTCACAAAGCAGCATAATGTGTCTTCCTTTTTTCTAATATGCGGGGAAGTACTGTAAGTACTTTTTCATATATGATACTATAATCATAAATCAAAGATCTTTACATCCATTTTGCATGGCTTCCTTTCTCATGCTTTTTTCTCACCTCCTGTAATGTAAGTTGGTATAACATGGTGCTAACTAATCAGGCTGTAAAGGTGGTTGAAAGTTTGCCTTCCTTAGATTGGACCAAGTAGAACACAAAAGACGACCGTGGAAAAAAGTGGTTTTTTTTTCCCTTTAACTGGGTGACCTTAGTCTTTCTAAAGCACTTTCATTCTACTGCATTAGTTGAGACTTTTTAGAAATATTTGAGTGCAAAAGACATTCTTAAGGAAAATAATATCCTAAAGAATGGAAGGCACAGAGTCTTCGGAGTTGCTTTTGCCAAAGAGTAATCTGCATTCCAGAAATATATTACATCCCAAGGAACTCTCAGAATGTAATTTTATAATCAAGTGTAGTATCTGTGAGAAAGCATATTTCTGGGTGACATTTCTGTCCAGTGTTTCCGATACATCACAGGAGAAGTATGTATTGAGTTAAGACAATTGAAATAGCAGCTTCTCGTGTAGAACTTTCTGTAGAATAAGTATAGACTACACCTGCTTGACATGTTTTATGGCACAGGGTGATGTAAGTGGGGTTGGGCTCTCTGTTCCTGTCATTTTTGAAGATGCTTTCTCATTCTTCTTCAGAAGAGAGCGAGATCTGCACAGGCTGATTTTGTTTATCAGGCAGATAAAGGTAGTGTGGCTGTTTTCTTACTGTTAGCACAAAATGTACCAAAAACTTCACCTGGAGATGTGGATTTGGAACACACTAAAATTTGACAGTACCTTCTCACTTTGCGTAACATCTATATTCAGAAATTAAACTGGCAGCAGACCTTGGTGATATGTTCTCACACCTAAGAATGGACGGAAAAACAAATGTCCGTGTTGGCTTTGGTGGGGGGAGGACATTTGCAGTTTCGACTTTCATGATTATTCTTTCAGTATAGAATATTATTTTCAACCAAATATCCACCTTCACTTTGTATCCCAGCAATAGTTTTCAGATTGAAAGTCTTGTTTCAGTGATTCATTTCCCTCAATCCAGTTTCATTTGGTGCTTCTCCCAATGGGAAAAAAAAAAAAAAAAAAAAAAAAGGTTACTACCAGGTACACAAGTTGTCTCCACCCCATAAAACCATAGGAGCCCTTCTCAGATTTTTTTTTTTTTTAATGCTTTGTATAACAATAAAACATGAGTTTTTGACGAAGAAAAAGAGAAGTAGCAGCAGAGCTTAGAATTAGTTGTCTTTTTCAACCTTTTGTCTCCTTTTATACTCACTGTACTATTTGTAAGGAAAATTGTCAGTCTAGTGTGCTTCAACTCATGGTTAATGATACCATCTTCTACTGCTGTGCTCTGATTCAGGCTTCTCTGAAAACCTACTCTGGCTTAAAAATGTCAAAAATGAAGTTAAATTGAAAAGTAGTAGAAGATCCTTCCCAGTATGTTCTCAGTTTCTCTAGCTTCTGAAGCTACCACCTTTCAATTTTCCATTCTTTGCTTAGTCTTTTCCACTTCTCCTTTTCCTGGAAAAGGACTGGGCCAAAATCTGCTTAGGTTGACATGTCAGTGAATATCTGATGGTACAGTGTAAATCCAGTCCTACAGGTTTTCTGCCACTGCTGTTAACTAGCCTTTTTATTTTCTGTGCAGCTTCAATACTTATTGCTAATAGTTAATTTTCAAAATTACATAATGCACTAATTTTAAGGAGAGATAACTAAAATATGCAGTGAATTATACAGCCAGCTTTACCTAAGGAGGAAGTAGACTATCACTCTTCAGACATAAGAAAGATATTCAGTATTATCACCTTTTAACAACAACAACAAAAAGCAGGTTTTGATTTTTTTGCTGGAAAAGCCAGATGGCTTCTCTCTATCCTTCATAGCAAATTTGACCTTTGAATTAGAAAACATCAGGGGCCAGTGATTCATTGTCACACAAAGAACTCGGGCAGGCATTAAAGGACAGTGTTATAATTGATTGAACTGTGTTTCAGATGCCCATTGATTAAAAGAAGGCACTGTAAAGATGCTGCAACTCTAATGTTTATAGGTGAAGGTGAAGGGAACATGGATGGCATAAATATTGTCTTCCTGTAAGCAGAAGGTAACTGCTGTTTGTGAAAGTAGTTCAATGTTTCTTTTACATTAAACTCATCAAGGTGAAAATACTATTGTTCTACAGGAAGAGAATCTGAAACAAATATACTGGGACATAAGGTGGCAGACAAGGTTTCCGAGCTAGCTTTGTTTCCAAGCCTGAGTTCATTTATGACGTTTTTCTGTGTTTTTTTTTGTTTGTTTGTTTGTTTTTCCCTCACCTGGATTATTATATAACTCCTTGTCCTCTTTATTCCTCTTTATCACAATAGATAAATGAGAATTGAGTTTGCAAGTCAGTGGAAAAACTTCTAATTTGTTGTCTGATATGCCTTTTTTTAAAGTGGATTTCTGTCCCTTTCCACCTAACTGAAAGTACTAATATTTGTTGAAAGATGGAGCTAGGGAACATATCTGAGATTTATTAATATCAAGAGGAGATTTATTATTTCTGTGTAGGAGAAATAAACTCAATTTTGCTTGGCTGGAATCTCTTGGTTTCAGTATTTATATTTACTCCCTCCTCCTCTGGGGTTTATTCTTTGTAGTACTGTCACATTGACACTGAGCTCATTTACCTAGGTAGAAGTTCATTTGGGTAATGATGTTGCAGCTGCGCATCCTGCTTTCCTATTTATAGGCTGTTGATTCTGTATATGTATTCATTTTGAAATCCAAAAAGGCTGGAATAAACTAAAGTGAATAGAATACAAGAGTAGTCCTGTGTTCTTGTTTCATTACGTTATGTTGTTCATTTGATTATAAGTACATATTTGGCCAATATTAGGAAATTCTAAAATGTAACAGTGATCTTTGTATATTGCATATTTTTCTGTAAGATGTATTTAGAGATATCTTTACTGGCTTCTACTTTAAAACAGTAATGCTGAAGTTTATACCAGCTCATTTGAAAATTATAACCCGTTCAAATCAAAGCCTTCAAAACAAAAGCTGTTGTCAGGATAGCCTTTCAAATGAAATTATCCATGTGAATAGAGCATCTGAATTGTGTGTACCTTGAGTAGTTTGAACTGTGTTGTAATCAAGCAACAGAAAGCAGAGAAAACTTTTTGAAAATGATAAAATGTGGTAAGGGTTAAGCCTAGAATGAAATGCCAGTTTCTGCTACATTAACACTGAATGCTGGCTGTTATTGTCGTTCTTAGGGCATCACAGTAAAAACTCAGAAAATCTCAATAAATTTTATTAATTTCTTGACTATCAAATGACTTCATTTGAGGTTTTTGTAGTAGCTGATTCCTGCATCCAGTGTGTACTGTCACCCAAAGAGAACTCTGAAGTTCATCTTACATTTGAGTAGCCAACATTGCAGTGAGCAGTTCTGTATTACAGTGATAAAATTAGCTAACAGCTAGATATGTAGCTAGTTGCTGCAGTAAACTCCAGCAGTGGTACTTCATGTTGCTGTGAGAATACATGCAGTCTTTGGAATGGCTGGCTTGCAGTTAGTTAGAGTGAAATAGCACGAAGAGAGTTTTCTTATATATGCAGTAAGTTAGCTCAAAATATATTGCTACTTTTTTCAGCAATTCTGTCAGTTGTGTCTGCAGATGTTTATGAAACGTGAATTTGGTTAACTGCACTAAAACAAATTCTAAACTGAGTTTGTTAGCAGTTGCGCAGCATGTACAGACTTGATATATATGTAGGAATCAAAACAAACCAAGCACCCTATATTTGTTGTGTGCTGTTTTCAGCTTGTGCTTGACATTTAATTTGGGGAAGATGAAGAAGCTGGCACTTAATCTAGTTTCTCCTCTTGTAGTGCTTTTCACTTGAGTTTATTTCAGCAAGAGTTGATAAGCCTAAGCCTACGGTTTTACATGTGATGGTCATGTTGCTAAGCAGTACTTACTCATGGTTATACTATAGAACTTATTTTTGTTATTTTGGCTTGCCATGTACAGGAGTTTCCCTCTTCTCCCATTGTATAACTCTTCAGAACGTGACCTCCACATTTGCATGTTATCATGCAGAAATCTTTTGCTAGTTGCACATCTTCTGAGAGAAGCTACTGGCTTTTAGAATGCACGGTTTACTTCGGAGCTGAGAGATTTCAAATAACAATTACTGTTGGTTTTGTTACAAGAACCATAAGTCAATGTAAATTAAATTTGTTGGTGATGTTACAGCTCTAGAGGTAATTTGTCATCATGGCATGCTTCTTCTCAGCTAGGTTGCAGCAGTCATTTTTAATTGCAGTGCTGAAAAACTTTCAGGTAAGGTTCTCATACTCAGCAGCATTTCATCCTGCTGTTTTAGAATCTTACTGTGGGTAAATCTTTCCACATATGTAAGCATCCCAGTCTGCTCCTGGGGAAGCTGGAAAGTAGCCTAGTTATTAATCCCCTAGAGTAAAATAGCATCATAACATCAGTAACTGCATGATTTTGAGTTTTTCTGTGAGCAGATCAGAAAATAACTGAAATGCTTGAAGACTGTCTTTAAAAAGTGATAGTGTTTGTGGAATCGTTTTTGTTTCTTGGAAGCTGCAATTAGAAATTTGCCTAAAATCTCAAATCACCTTTCAAGTAAACATGAAAATAATTATGATAGAAGCCTGTGGTCTCCACTGGGGAAGTATTTAAGCTTGTGCATAGTTGCAAGCATGTGAAAAGTCCATTAAGTTCAGCTGGATTCTATTTTGCATCTTACTGTCAAGCTTCCAGCATGTATGTGGGAGATAACAAACACTTACTATGAAAATAGAGGTTTTACAGTATTAGCCTGAAGTACTCTCTAATTCCCTTCCTGCTGTTTGCTTTCTCGAGATTTTGAATGTTTCCAGCTTAATCTGTCCTTCCATACTGATCATACTTCTTTTTGAGATTATATGGCTGAAAAATTTAATTTTTGTTGGTACATTGAAAGTAAGAATGGAGTTGTGACTACATTTTGAGTGCAGCAGTGTTATCTTTCCACACTTGACCCATGAACTTAGGCTTTTACTGTAGTGCTGAAAGGTACTTCTCAAGAATATTTTGCTTTTGGAAAGAATGCAGAGTAATAATTAACTGAAATCTTAGATGGTTTTGCTATCATAAAGAAAAGGGTGGATGCATATATGTTATCCTTGATATGTAAAAAGGATACAAAAGGGGGAGAGAAGATTATGAGATTATATCTCATTAATACGGTTTTATTAAGAACATTGCTAAAATAATTTGGCATTTTTGTCAATGCATAAAGGTAAATGAATAGAAAATGTTCAAAAGAAACTTAATTTTGGCTTATAGTCTGTCTTCAGTCGTATCTCAGAGAAGTTCTAGAAGGAACTTAAGTCTTTGACATTTGCCTACTTGAGAGATTTGTAATGTAGAGTTCTTTTTTTAAAATAAAAAGTAATGAGCTCAACTGTCAGAGATGAAATCGGGGAAGTTTGGATAGGAAATAA
Organism: Perdix hodgsoniae; assembly: GCA_035772895.1. Classification (NCBI taxonomy): domain Eukaryota; kingdom Metazoa; phylum Chordata; class Aves; order Galliformes; family Phasianidae; genus Perdix; species Perdix hodgsoniae. Next base: position 33,907,748 of record JAPSGF010000003.1, read on the forward strand.
GTCACGATTTTTACATAGGCAGTTAATCATTGAAACAACTTTTTGCACACGCATCACGTCATAAAACTTAGAAATTATGTTTTGTTATTTGTAGTACTATATCAGTTATTTCCATCAGATTATTTGAACTCATCCAAAGTGCTTACTTATGACCCTGACTCTCATAGTATGTTCCTGAGGGATAAGAAGCATTGTGTACAAAATTACTTAGCTCCTGAGAAGCAAATTTTTTGTATTGTTTTAGATGTTTCAGCTCTTGCCAGTTCTGTGTACAGAGGTTTTGAATACTAAAGGAAAAATCTGCAAGTCTGTAGTAGCAGTGCTTATGAGATGTTGCCATCTGGAGCAGTCCTGAACAGTTGCCTTGAAATTAGTTGGAATTCACAAAAAGGCATCCACTGTGCCTTTGTAAATATTAATGGATCACAGCTATTGCCACAGCTGAAATAGGGCAATATAGATCATGTTGCTTTATTTTTAATTACACTACTTTCAGCTTTTAATTCATATACAAATTGCAGTTAACAGGCAAAATGCTTTATTTGTACAATGGATACAATTTTTAAAATATGTTGCTTTAAAAGAAAACAGTGTATGGAATAGCAGTGTCTCCATCTAGCCATTCCTGGAGATGGTGTTGGGAGGGTTTTCTTGCTTTTTTAAATACACATTTTAATGAAGCAGTTCAGAAGTCTGGCATTTTACGTAAATATTGCTAATTGCTGGTAATCTGCTGTAATTTAGAAGTTAAATAGATTATTTACTAAAGTTCTACAGCTTTAATGCTATTGTCTGCTACTGTTGATTTGGATACAATAGTGTATGCTGTAACTGTTGAATTAAATTCATGTTTGACATGAACATCCTATTTCAGGTACAGGACAAGTTCCGTTTGGACCTTTCTGATGAAGAAGCTGTCCATTATATGCAAAGCCTAATTGATGAAAGCGTCCATGCCCTCTTTGCAGCTGTGGTGGAACAAATTCATAAGTTTGCACAGGTGAGATAGCTTCTTGGTGTTTTTTTTTTTCTGAAAACTGAGTAAAGTCAGATTCAGAGTGGTAAGTTCAAGACTTACATTGTTGGTAATGATTTAGTTCATTTTTCAGCAAGTTCAAAATGTGTTCTTGCTGACAGAACTGCAGAGCAAGCTCTCAATAGTCCTAGAAAATTCTTTAAAGCACTTAGCAAACATACTTGTTGGGATGTAACTGACTGCCTTACCAAGGGTAAGAATTGCAAACTGGAAAGGTGGAGTTCTACAAGAGAAAAATCAAGAACTTTTGTGTCTTCCATTCCCAAAGTAAATAAGTGTTGATAGATTTCCTTCCTTTCCTACCTTTGTGATAGTTCCTGATCTGTGCATTGCAACTACTTACCTCTGTAATTAAGGCAGCAGCTTGCACAACAGGGTGCATAGGAGGGGCCAGGATCTCTGCTCAAAAATCATCCACATTCTCTTCAGTAGTAATAGTGCACTGCAAGCTGTCCCCAGGAGCTGTATAAGCAGCCATCTCTGTTACATTAGGCACCTCAAAACAGGCAGAGTTCATTCAGGAATGCAGCTTGGCCCGAGACCCTGTATTGGGACACTGGGAAAAGGGCTCCTTGCTTCCAGAAAATGTCAAGTAGTGGAGGATCAGCATCACCAAGTAAAGGAGCAAAATATTGTCTCCTAATAATGAAGTTTATTCCTGCTAGAGTGTGTAGACTAAAGTTGTTAACCATATGTATGACTGCTATTCTACTATAATTCATAGTAATTTAAAAAAAAGTTAAATATTTGAGTGAAGTTGTGCTAACAAAAATGCTTTTTTCTGTACAGCTATTAAAGTTTGTGCTTATCAGAGATTTAAGATATTGCAGTACTTGAATATTAGACTCTTGAGAAGAAATAGATTTGAGGGAAAAGATAAAAGTGGTTTCAAAAGCTAGACATTATACTGATATTTTTTGAATCGTTCAGAAGAGTGATCAAAAATTGATGAAATCAGATGTCCTCAGTTTCTGTGACTATTCATATTGCTAAAGGAGTTCCAAAGAATTTATTGTTCTGCAAATTAAATTTTTATTTTGAAGAACTTCATTGCAATGCAGGGGAGAAAGTAAAAATGTCACTTCCATCTACCTATGTATTTTATGAAGGTGATTTTACATTTTCTGTTGGAAAATGAAAATGCTTCAAAATTTGTTATATATTATGGATGAATTTGATCATAGGTTCTGGAATGGTAATTTTATAAAGTGAAAAATGCCTAACACCTCAGGATCTTATAAATAAATAAGGCCTTTATAAAGATCCAAGATGAAAATTTTCAAGTGCCTCCAATATGTATGTAGACCTTTCTTTTAATCACATACCAACAATGACTTTTTAAGACATATCTTTTTACTTTGTTGGTATTAGGTGACTGCCAGTCTATAGTACATAATTGTTATTGCATTTGTGAAGCTGTTTTAGTAAGTCAGAGTTTATGGATCTGGTTTAGTTGACCTTTTCTTTTTCCACTCAGACTTATTCTAGCTTGACCTTTCTTCAACCCTTACAACTGCTTTTATAATCGCAAGACAGATTTGTTCGGAATACATAAAATAACCAAGAATTGGAACCTGAGGCTTCTAGATCTAGAATGGTGTTTTAAACAACAAGTTGTTTTTTATCAGGCTGTGAACCCTCTGTGTAGAGTTTGTGCTGCTGTGGTGTTTGACATCTATGTCCTTTAGCTTTTTTTTCTTTTTTTTTCCTATTTTATTTCCTGGATTATGTGCTTAAAATGTTTTAGCCCCATGTGATATAGGAGTCTTCTGCTAGTTTTGGAGTTCTGATTATTGCCTTCATTCATACACTGTAAATAGCTACAGCTGCAGGCTTCCCCTTGCAAGAACACTGGATGCTTATCAGTGTGAGGATACAAAAACAATAGTCACAGATGAATTGGTTCATAAGTATTAACATTCTACAGACTGCATTCACAAAAAAAAAAGATCAAAATCAAAATCAAATGTGTTACAAAATGAGGTAGGACACTTTGTAGTAATATTTAGTACTTCGATAGTCAAAATTTTCTGAAGCTGTTTCCTTTTTAAGTATTTACTGTTGAAGTCTTCAGAGTCTCTAAATTGTTGAACAAATGAACAATTAATGCATAATTGAATTTGCAGTACTCACCTTACACAATGGCTTATTGAAGCTTTCAATTTGTTCATGTACAATACTGCATTGAATTGCTGATGATCTTCCTCTAAATAATTTTGTCATAAAAATTGTCTCAAAAAACAAAACAAAACAAAAAAATCACTATGCAGGTGTAATGGTACTCACTTAAATAGTGAATTAGGTTCTAAAACACCACAGTTTTCCATTTCTGAAATGCCCTCAAGTTTGTTTTTGTTTTCTTTTTTTTAATTTATCAGTAGGTATTTATTCTCCTGCTACCAAAATAGCCCTTTAGGCAACCTGTGCTTTCCACTGTAACAGATAAGAGCTTTTTAATAAGGTTGGTTGTTGCAATAACCATTGTGTGTGAACCCTCTATATGTCACTCTGTAGGTAGTAGTGTTCTTCTGTAAAATAGACTAGGTATTCTGGCATCAGCATAGAAGAGTTCTCCTGTAATAATATTGTGAATTGGATTCAGCTCATGTGAAGCCTTTAGTTTCTAATGTGTTATTAGGTATTTTACAGACCTTTTTATGTGGTATTTATTCATAATGGTTATCAACGAACTCTTGTCTTGATGTAAATAAATTTAATATATGGAATAAATAAATGGTGCTATACTGCATTGCTTGAGATGAGAAAAAGTGCGTACTAATTTCAGTTGATACTAATAAAGACTGGATAGCTATTTTTCCCCAGAAAGTTGCTTTCATTTTAGCATTATTTTTTCATGGAATATCCACCACCAGGACTGTATACATTGCATGATACTATTTGTCCAGTGCCAGGTAGAGTTGATTTCTAAGCTGTCTGTTCTTTGTGAAAATCACCTGCCTTTTTGGGCAGTGATTTTCAGTGTCTTTCAAACCTGGAGTTCAATTTACTCTTAACTTTGATTTCTAAGAGTAAGTAAACGTTGAACAAACTCCTGTTTTGTTTTGTTTTGTTTTTCTTCTTCCCTTTTAGTACTGGAGAAAATAAGCCTTTTCCAGTGGGTGAAATCAAGTCTCGGCAAATATTCAAGAATAAACTTGTCAAGCCTTTGTGGATTTCACCAAACAGTTTTGAAAGGCAGAAGTTAAAGACTTCGGAGCGTGGAGAACTGGGAACTCAGAAGAAGCTTTTTGAGTCTTTGTTCTTTGAAGGTTTAAAATAACCTTTTTTTTAAAATGAACGTTTATTTATACCATCCATCAGGCATGGGTACTCTGGAATTTCTTTCTGGTGAAATGTATGAGCCTCAAAGGTTGATGTACGCAACTTCCTCCCCATTCACCTGGAAGATGCTGGATTTGGTGGCAGTATTTCATTATTTAAAAATGGAAATAGTTACTGTACTGAGATGTGTATGTACAAAGTGCAGCAGTGAGGTAATTGTTCCTCACTGCAGAAAAACATGGGATTGATAACCACTCCTCTCCTCCTAGCAACTTTATTCCAGGAGTAAATTTTAAATATAATTTGTATGATCCTTTCTTTCCGACCTTGAATAACATTATCGTTTAGAAAGGACAATCATTTATTCCTTGCTTACAAAATTGTTTTTATCTGTTGATGAGTTAGCCAGCTGTAGGCAGTCAATTAAATGATTGCTAACTGGCTCAGCAACCATAATGCACAGTGAACAGTTCAGTATTTCACACTTTAACTCTGAATGTTTTCTGTATTATTCTTGACTCTAATAAACTCTTTATTATTACAGTTTTGAGTTGTTCTGTATTGTCTTTTTAATTTTAAATTGCTGAGACGTGGTGTGGTGGAGGATTATGTTTTTAACTCTGAGCTTTCTGAAAGGATTTTCACTACTGAGTTTTCTCGATTCAGGAATAAATTGACTTTTGTGCCACATATTGAGTGCTTAGTGAATTTGTTTTGAATAGTCAGCAAAGTAATGAGCTCTTCATAAATTCATGCATCTTTGCAAAAAGTGCTGTTTTACTCCTTTTTCAATAATTGTTTGTCAGGAGGAAATCCTTCCCAGTTATATGGAGGACTGATTTGGTTATGGGTCTGCTATTTGTGAAACAGGTCTTTACTCCTTCTACTAACAGAATTGCTTTGATGGAGGAAGGTCCTCTAGAGATCTAATAGGCCCACAGGTGATTGCGGCGTATTACCCAAATTTGCTTGTTACACACAACATTGGTTAAATCCTGCCTTCTCATAGTCTGTGCTACTCAGAGAATCTGTATTACCCTAATCACATTGTGTCTGATGTAGCTGGCAGAACTGACACAGAGTAGCCATAGCACTACCTCCTATCTTTAGGTGACTCTTCTTTAAAAGAGTACTAATTATCATTTGTTGGTTGTCCTGGTTGCTGGTCTTATTCAGCTGACAGAGATACAAATTTTATCTGTTTTCTGTTATTGCACACAGTGCTTTGTGGCATATTTCTAAGAAATTTTTGAGAGCAGGGTGTTTTCAGATGCTTAGAGAAAATGTTACCAAACAAACAAACAAACAAAAATCTCAAAAAACAAAAAACTTTTCTGTCTTTTAAAGGGGGCATTTTGAAGGGGCATTCAGTGTGCTCATTCAGCTTAAGGACTTGTGTCGTGTAGGCATGAGGAAATAATTTTATTTTAAATGAAAAGTATCTTGTTCAGTATGCTAGTTTAAAACCTTGACTAACAGGTGTAAGAATTTTAGTTTAACTAGTTTTCTATGTCTCTGTCTCCACATAATCCAGTACTGTGGGAACATTGTGTTCATCTCCAGTAAGTTCTGAATCCCTTGAATAGCTCCTCAGGTGAACGTCGGACTGTGTTTTCATTCTGAACATACATTTGTGTTAAAGGGAGAGGGGCACATGAAATGGTGCATAGAGTAGGGTGTTGAGCTTTGCCATATGTAGCAGAGCATGATGCAGTTGTTGGTGGGAAACAGAACTGTACCAGCTGTGTCACTGTGCAACGTGTCATGTCATCCTATTAAACCTCTCCAGCAGTGATTACAGAGAAGATAAATACAGCAGATGAAAGACTGTATCTTGTATAACTAGAGACACAGCATTAGGAAGTCATCTTGTAAGTTCTTTTATTTGCCTTTCAGTGTGCATGTTGGTCTTGTTTTTATTTATTTATTATTATTCCCCCTGTAATCTCTGTTGATGTTTCTGTTGGGTTTGGGAGTGAGGAAAGCAAACTAAATGATTCCATGTATTCATGTTTTCTATCATGTTTTCTACTCTGCCTATGCAGTCATGGTGTTTTTTTTTTTTTTTTTTCAATTCCCAGTGCTGCAAGAGCAGAAAGTGACACAAAGTGTATACATGTGTCTGTGTATATATATGTATATGAATATTTATTTATTTATTTGTTTGTTTACTTATTTATTTATTTTGTGGAATGGGAGTGTGTGTGTAAAGAAGTAACTGGCGAAAAAAGTATTTCACAGGGTGGGAAAAGAAGGAGACTGCTTTAATGTAAGGAGTTTTTTAGCAGGAATTGTCCCTGTTCTTATAGACAGTTGTGTGACTTTTTCTTGCATGCAATCTAAAACAAGAAGCACTTCTGCAAGAGCTTGAGGGAATGATAGTTCAGAAAAGAGGCGGAGGAGCAGAAAATGGGTATCTTAACACCTCACAGTGTCCTAGCAGAGCAAAGAGAGGTGATGTGGCTGAATGGCCTGTCCTTTGTAGTCAGCAGAGGTTTTACTTACATGACCCAGTATCATCAGTCGATGATAAAATATAGTGGTTATTATGAAGTAGCTGAGTGCATACATTTATGGTGTCTTAAGGGAGTCACTGAAAACAGATTGCTGGTGGATTGTGTTAAAATAGATTTTTGTAATCCCTTCAGTTGATGTGATGATTCTTTGTAATAGTGAAACTGCTTGAAGTACAATATTTGTTTTGTCCTGTCTTTCCAAGCTTCTGTGATTTAAATGAGACTTTGTCTTGAGGGGAGAAATCTCACTTTGGAAAGGAAACTACTGAACCCTCACTTGTTTCTGGAGTATCAAGCAGTGAATTGGTTCACCTGCATGGTTTCTAATCTGAAACAGTAGGAATGCTGCTTGGAGAGGAATTTGTAGCTCATCTGCAGACAAAGTTAAGCTGGTGTGATCCTTTCTGAAGTGGGTTAAGCTGTATGGCAGTGAGGCATGAAACCTCCACAATTAGAGGTTGTGCAAAACGTAGCAAAACCAGTTTCAATTCTTTCACTTGACAGAAGTGTGGTAAGCCTCATCTTTTCCCCATCCCCCTCTTTATGCTGAAGTATCAGAAGAAGGTGATTTTGCAGAATTGTTGAGGGGAGGACAATCAATTCATAAATTGCAATATACAAAAAGAAAAGAAATAGTAAGGGAGGATTGAGTCAATGTGGGGTGCTCTGGGGAGCTCTGAGATTGTTTCTTCCATGGGCAGACTGTTAAGTATTCTTCAGCATGCAGTCCTCACAGTGATGCCCAAGAATGGCACTTTGGCACCTTTTCTATCTTATCAGGTGTTTAAACATTAATTGGAAAATGTAACTGATGGATCCTACAGATGCACATTCCACACTTCAAAAAAAAAAAAAAAAAAAGTTTCTTCTGTCCTTGATAAATAAAATAGGAAAATTATTTTGTGCAGTGTTTTCCCTAGTATTTTCTTTCACTGGGAAATGGACTGTAAAGATAATTGTCACTAAAGGCTTTTTTCCTGCCATGCCTGTCTAATAAAACATCTCTGGCTGATTAGAAGGACCCACAATGTGAAAGAAAAATGGCTTTTTAAAATAGGTTTATTTTCTGGCACAATCATACATAAACAGCTTCCTAGCTGAGAATATGGAAATTAATCAGCAAGTCCAACGTGCTGCATCACAAGTTCTCGGTATGTGAATAGACAGAGTAGAACTTCCTGACAGCGGCCCTGTGGAAAAGGACTTAAGGGTTCTGAAGAGCTTGACATGAGCCAGCGTACACCTGCAGCCCAGAAGGCCAGTGGTAACCTGGGCTGCATCTAAAGAAGGGTAACCAACAGGGAGAGGGGGTGATTGTCACTCTCTGCTCTGCCCTTTTGAGGTCCCACCTGGAGTACTGCATCCAGTGACTGCAGCGCAAGAAAGATGCAAAGTGTGATGGAACAGATCCACAGGATCCACAGAGGAGTTGTGGCCTTGCAGTGCTTGAAAGGAGCTGATAAACAGGAGGGAGACTGAATTTTTACATGGGCAGGCAGTAATAGAATATGTATGAATATGAATGAATATGGATGAATGATTTTAAACTGAAAGAGGGGCATGTTAGGTTAAATGTTAGGAAGAAAATTTTCTCTGAGGTGGTGGTGAGGCACAGGAACAGAGTTCCCAGGAACAATTCCAGAGGAATTGTGGATACTCCAGTCCTGGAGGCAATGAAGATATGGGCTACCAGCTTCTTCAGGAGAATACTGTGGGAGATGGTGTTAAATGTTTTACTGAAATCTGGATAGATTACATCTGCAGCCTCTCCCTCATCCAGCAGGCTGATCACCGATTCAGAGAAAGAGATCAGGTTGGTCAAGCAGGACCTGCCTTTCATCAGCCCATGCTGGCTGGGCCTGATCCTCTGCTTGTCCTGTGTATGCCGTGTGATCTCCCTCAAGATTATCATCACCATTAACTTCCCTGATATCAAGATCAGGCTGTCTTAGGAATGACTTAGAAAAGTCTCTGCTCCTAATAAGGTGTTCATAAACTTCTTCCCTTTGAACTTCAGGTAGAATTACCCAAATGTTCCATACCTACATCCAGGTACAGAGGGCTGCATGTGTGTCTTACCAGCAAGTCACAGTTTCCCAAGAGAAGGGGCACTTTGTCACCACTACAGAGACAGGGCTTCTTTTTTTCTAATACAAGTGGGTTGTTGTTTGTTTGTTTGTTCCTTTTTCTGGTGAAGTCACTTCTGCTCACTCAGTCCTGTCTGTCACCTTTCTAATGCAGTATCATTGTCAACTGACATAACAAGAATTCAGAGAGGTTTCTGATGATACCACAGCATCTCTGGTATCAGCTTGCATTCCCAGAAATAGGTTTCTGTTTCAACTTTTCTTTTCCCTTTGGTAGTCCCTGCTGAGAGGGGACTCATAATGGGTAATTATAATTTCTGATGCTCACCTCTGATATGCAGTAATCACTCTGATACTAAATTTTCTGACCCAGAAGTGAAAGGGACGACAATTGATGCTGTAATGAATCTTTTCCATTCACAGGCCCAGAGGGCGAGAACAGCAGTGTGCATGGCAGGAAGCTTTCCTTGTAGAAGTGATTCAGCTGAGGTTTCTGACCAGATTCCAATAAGGCTTTACACCACAATTAAATTCAGCTTCTTTTTCCAAAGGAAAGCACAGCAACAATTAAAAGTTTGGTATGAAAGATGAGGTCTTTTCAGAGATAAAATATATGGCAGAAAAGCATCTGCCTCAAGAGCGGTATTTGTTGAAATAGTGAATCAAGGGAAAAATAGTGGTGTTATGTAATATAGAGGTGTTGTGTCTTAATCATAAATGAGATGACAGATTTTACCTCCAGTTTTGCTTCACATTTGGTGAGCACTCCTTTTGAAATGAGAGTCGAGCAGAAAACAGTTACAATTCTGGCTGTGGCTTTCATTGTCGATTGGTCTTGAAGACTTTTCACTTTACGAACTCCAGTTTCCCTCCGAGCTCTGTAAACTTGGTGGTGCAAATCCATTTTTAGCTTTTCACACAAAAGTACCATAGCTTGGGGCTCTAATTACAGACAGATCTGGGAAGTGCCATTATAATCTGCCAAGCAGCAAATCGTTTTGATTGTGTTTTACATTCAGCCTTGGTTTGCTAGCTTGTTATTTGTTCCATAGTTTAGAGTTGAATGATGCCTGAAGAAATGTACTTGCTGGAACTCATGTTCCTGTCAAACATTGTTTTGCTGTGTCTCTCCATCTTAGAAAGCTGTAATAAAAGAAGGAGGGAGAGTGAAGCCATTTATTTGCTTTCCTTAACTAATCCTAGAGGTCTAAATCCTGAATTGTTTATACAGCAAACTAAAATGATTGTGTTTTTCAGCTTAAGCAAGCAATAGCCACAAGACATTGTCAGGCCTTTTATCAGGGTCCAACTTTTCTGCACGCACATCAACCAGCTTAATGGGTACCCAGTCCTGATTTAATATGCAGCAATAGATAAATTGTTATTCAATAATGAGATATAGCCAGAAGGATGGCTTAAGGCTGTACAGTTTTTATAGCTTAGCACTACATGGATTTTAAATGGGTGCGAACAAAGACAGCTGAGAATTATAAGTTCCAAGTTTCTCATTTTCAGTCAAAGCTGTACAATAAGCTTTAAGACTTGTAAATCAACATACCCACAGTTCAGTCTTATATCTTCATTATGGAGGTGTGCAAATGGCTTAGCATATGTTGTTCTGCTGTTTCATTATTTTATGTAGCACATGTTAATATCTATAGTCATATACCATGCAATATTCCACAGTAGCAATTTTGCTTTTGAGCCTTTTGCTAAGTCATAAGAATTTTTCTCTTTGCTTCTCAGTTTTTGTTTTGTTTTGGTTTGTTTTGTTTTTAATATCATGAGCTTTGGTGTGTTACTGTTGTAGCTTACTGCCAGGACCCCATCCAACATGTCCTTGACCACCTCCAGTTGTTCATGTGAAGGGATGTGGCATTCATACTTCTCTGGGAAACCTGTTCCAGAGCCTCATCACCTTCTGAATAAAGATTTTTTTTTCCTAAGATCTAGCCTAAATTTCCTCTCTTTTAGTTTGAAGACATTCCTCCTCATCCTATCACTTTGAGTCTGTTTAAAGACAGTCTTCTTCCTGCTTACAAGCTACCTTCACATGCTGGAAGGATGCAATGCAATGTCCCTCGAGTCTCCTCTTTTCCAGACTGAACAAGCCTGTCTTCTTCCACCTTTCTCCTTAAAGGTTTTCCAGCTCTCTGGTCATCCTTGTGACCCTCCTCTGGCTCCACTCCAACAGCTCTGCATCCTTGTGCTGGAGATCTCAGATCTGGACACAATACTGCTGATTGGGCTTCATAATGACAAAGTAGAAGGTGAAAACCACCTCCCTCACCCAACTGCAACCCCTCTCTGGTGTGCTCCCCCTACTCACAACTTCCATTTGAACATGGTTGGACCTGTAGCACCAACATGGGTATTAACCCTTTAATGCAACATAATGCAGTCCTTTTTTGGCCTTTTGGGCTACAAGAGCACACTGCTGGCTAATGTTAAGTCTTTTATCTACCAGGATCCTTAAGACCGTTTTGGCAGGGATTCTCAATGAGTTCTTCCTGTACTCTGTGCACATATCTGGGATTGCCCTGACCCAGTGCAACACCCTGCAATTTGTCTTGAAGATCATTAGGTTCACATGGGCCTACTTTTCAAGCTTGTCCATGTCCCTTTGGGAAAAGAACCTCCTTTCTGTTGTATCAGCTACACACTCAGTAATGAGGTAGCTGGGCTACTCTGCCTTCACTGCTTCCTCTGATCTCTTGATTTCAGTTTCTTGTTGTTGTAAAGCTTTTAATAATAAATAATAAATGGTATTGGAATGATTCTGGGTGAGCCATAAAGTATTAACTTTTATGATGTAGAGACTTCTACAAATTGCCTGAATTTAAAGGTGAATTTGTACTGTTCTGCTGTTTTTTTGTTTTTTGAATATTTTGAGGCTTTTGTGGACTATTCCTCTCCTATTTTATTTAATTCCTTAGAATCAAGCATGGTTGAGGCTGGAAAGGAAATTACTTTAGGATTTTCAATCTAAAGAAATTAAGGAAGAAGCTTTACTTGAAATGAATTTGAAATCATCAGAGTGAATTTCTGCTGACACAATAAAGAAAGAGTTGATCACAGTGCTCTGTGGATATCATGCAGCTGATTACTGTTTCATATTCAGACTACTTGAAATCCTTTATATCTGACATCTGGGATCCAAGTGGTTCTTTTTTCATTTCTTGCATCCATTTGTGTTGTCTTCTCATTATCATTTTAAATCTGTAAGCTCATCTGAGCAAGTATCACATTGCTGTGTTTGCAAAGTGGTTCTCACTTGTATCACTGGAAGATCAGAGCGACTCTATAGTAGAAATAATTACGGAAGCAATCATTAATCCAAGCTCAAATTAAAAAGCGCATATAAATGGAGGTAAGTAACACGTGTAAAATAGATGTTTACAGTTAACTTGTTGTAAATATTAGAAAGACCCAAACTCTTTTTCATCACTGCACAGTGACACGGTAAGAGGCAATGGGCAGAAATGGAAACACAGGAAAATCAATCTGAACACAAGAGAACGTCTTCTTTTGTTGTGAGGCTAGTCAGATGTGGGGACAGGTTGCCCATAGAAATTGGAAATCTCTATCAGTAGAAGTACATAAAACCCAGTCATCCTTGATAACATTCTTTAGCTGACCCTTCTTCAGCAGGAGGGTTGGACTAGGTGGACTCAAGAGGCCTTTTCCTTCCAAGATGATTCTGTGAAAATTTGAAGTAATCAGGCGAAAAAGTGAAACAGAATAGATTGTTTCTTCTCTTACGTAATGAACAGATGGTATCCAAAAGAAATTAGCAAGATAAAGGTTTGAAACAAATAAAAGAAAGTGCTTTTCACACAGTGTGTGATTGAACTGTGTAACTCTTTATCATAGTGTTTTGTGGATGCTAAATGGCAATTAGATAAATGTGTGGAAGAAACATTCATCAGGGCCAGTTAAACATAGTATTACATACACTTCTTGAATTCCCCGAACCTTGAATCCCCCAAAGTCATTGGAAACTGAAAGATTACAACAGAGGCATGTTAATATATTACTATTCTTCCCCTCTCTCTCCTCTTGGCTTTTGTCACTGATTGATGGTGATGGAGATGTGGCACAGTACGGCTGACATCACATAGAATGATCATATACTTAGAAGTATAAAGCATGTCCATTTTGTGGTCCCTTTTCACTACAGATACTCTGATATAAAGTTCTTAGCATGAGAGAGAATTGTTGTCTATTACAAAGAGAAATTATACCTTGAGCAGAGACAGTATTTGAGGAGAGGGCTGATTTGAATAAGAAGGTTCCATTTTTTTCTGTCCAATGTTGATGAATATTACATCTGAAGACTTGTAAAAATTGTAATTAAAGATAAATACAAAGAATTCCATATCCAAGACTGTTGTAGTAAGAGAAAACATAATATGCTTTTCAGAGGCTTGAAATAATTTGAGTTATATAATAAAATGGCTTAATGTGTGTCATAAGGTATCTGTTCCTTTTGCAAAGTACATGCATTTATGAGGGGACTGAACTGTTTCCTTAAATGAGGAAAAAAAAAAAAAAAAAAAAAACCCTACATTTTTAAAAAAATGTTATATATGCTATATATAAATATATGAAATATCTGATGACAAAATGGTTCATCGTAATTCTCAGGCAAAATATTAAAGAACTTAATTTGCATAAGACAGAATGCTAACACTCCGTAATAGATTTAAATAAAGGAGACTAAACCCTCGTAGCTATTTTTGGTTTCGCTTAGGAGAAATAAAAGAAATACAAAAGCAGCTACGGTCTAATCATAGTGCAGGGAAGGAGAAGCCTGGACAGGAGTATTTTCTTTCATCCTTTTTTGCTGAAGACCAGTGTATTCAAACTGAGGAGAAAGCACAGGTGAAAGTGACAAGATTTTTTGCAAAGAATCTGCACAAGGTTGAAAATGTTGTACAATTAGACAACGTAGGAATTAACTGAAGTCTGAGTAAGAAAGTTCTCTCTTGAAGACAAAAGCAGCAGTAACTGCCTTTGAACTAATATCAGTAGGACACTGTGATTAAATACATCTTGTTTATAACATGCTGCTGGTCCCTGTGAAGCAGTGATTAGGAAATCAAATCAATTATGTGTCTATATTGGTTAAGTCCTCCTTTTCCTGGTGTTGCCTTCATTGCAAGTGTTGGAATGAGATAGAGAAAATGAGGAACTCTGGGTTACTTACCTGGAAAAAATAGGTTATGTTTGAATAGGAAGAGCCCCATGGGATATCACCATCTGTTACTTCCTCCAGGTTCATTTAGGGTAGCTCAGCTAATTTTTTAAATTTTTATCTTGCATATCTGCCCTGGGTGAGTACTGACCTGCTATGCTGGCAGCTGAACCAGCTGCTTTGTGTGCCTTCGAGCTGTCATGAGCTTCATCTGGATTGCTGAATGCAGCTGTAAGTATTCTAAATCCCTTTGTCTACAGTTTGATTACTTTGATAATATTCTTCCATCGTATGTGATGACAGAACACTTAAAGTATCAGACAAAATAAATATCAGAGAACAGTGCTGGATGCAGGGGGAAAAAACGCTTTCATTTAAGTGAAGAAATCTTAAAAGAAGGAGAAGAGAAAAAAAAAAAAGACAAAATCGGAGGAAGGAAGAGAAGGAGAAGAAGAAAAAAGAAAAAGAAAAGGAAGAGGAAAAGAAAAAGGAAAGGGAAAAAGAGGAAGAAGAGAAAGTGAAAGAGAAAGAGAGAAAGAGAAAAAAAAGGAAAAAGAAAAAAAGAAGGAAAATAAAGAAAACAAAGAGAAAGAAAAAAAAAAAAAAAAAAAAAAAAAAGAGAAAGGAAAAGAACAGAACATAAGAAAAAGAGAAAGAAAAAGAAAAGAAAGGAGGTAAAAAAAGATGAACCTAATTGCTTTTTGACAACTGACAAAATTTCTTGATGGCTTTCTTTGACCTTAAAGTTTGTACCTCAGGGTAAGCACAATGCTATGCCTCCTTTTGTAGGTTTAAACAAGACCAAAACTTAAATCAGGAATGAGAGAGTGGGTGATCCTCTCAGTTTATGGCATGCTGTCAGACAGCTTTGCTCTGTGGATTTGTAATGTCCTTCAGGAAACTCAAATGTAGGCACATCAGCCGTATCACACTGGCTGCCTGCTGCTTATAAAGCTTTTTCTGAACAAGGAGGGCTGAAGCCAATGCATTTTCTGAGTGCCTGGCTGCAGATTGGAGGCTGAAGCCCTTTTTCCTGAGTGCTGCTCATTTCCATTGACTGTTCTAGGATTTCTGTCAGAACTCTGTTTTTTTTGCACAATGTGCCAAAGTGAAAGTCCAGTGTTAGTCCAGGACATAGAGGAAGGGAGTGACCTGCAACCCAATGGAACATGAACAATGAAGCTGTTGCTCTCCTCGGGTATTAGAGTTCCCCAGTGCGGCTAGTTTTGATGACTGACTGATATTAATTGGCTTTAAATTATAAATCTGCTTGCCTCGGGGTAATCAAGTACTCTCCTGAAAAGTGAAAAGAGAAAAGAAGAAAAATCTCCTCTTGGAAACGGTTTCCATATTCATTTTTCTTAACCCATTGGCTCCTAATTATCAGATGTCAGTGAGCTTTATGTAATTGTACACTGCAGAACAGGCAGTGTGAACACCGACTGGTGGAAGATGCTATAGATAGCATTCATGGAGACAACGAGCTTTGAAAAAATACTTTTAGTCCATAAGACAGTCTAGCCTGTGCTCCAGTGAATCAATGCCTCTCATACAGATTGGAGACTTTTCTAAAACTAAGCATATAATGATTTTGTTCTCTTTAATCACACAGTAATTCTTTAATCACATAGTGACTTGCTATGAAAGCAAGTCCTGCCACACTGAGAAATGAGATTGTGCATGCTAGAATTTTCTCCCGTTCCTCACAGTAGTAAGATCTATAGCTACATTTCAACATATATTCTTAGTTCAATCTTCTTTTCAGAGCTGTGTTTACAACTACTGGAGCTATCTTGTTAAAAAAAAATATTGGTATTAGAAATTAGAAATAGTATTTGCTGCAGAAAAAAAAAAAAAGATTCTGAGTAAAAAAGCTGTGCATTAATCTACTCTAGATTCTCTCTAGTCTACACTATTCTACACTAGTCTACTCCAGTTTCTTTCTGAAGGTCCAGGATTCCTCTGTAAGTTGTGTCATTGCCTCAAAGAATGTAAAAGAGACCTCTGTCAGGAGGAAATTAACTGGCTACCAGTTACATAGAGTGACATGAAAAATGGAATATTGTTTTGAGGGGGAATATTTAGTGGTCCGGCACAGGGATCAAAGTGAAAGCTCTTATTTAATTCTGTTCCTACCTGAAAGATCAGTAAAGCTCACATGTTCTGTGGCTCACGATTCCTGTTTCAGGCCTTACTCAGTAACTGCCATAGAATCACAGACCCATAGAATGGTTTGGGTTGGAAGGGATCTTCGTGACCATCTAATTCCAACCCCCTGCTACAGGCAGGGACACCTCCTCCTAGAGCAGGTTGCTCACAGCCTCATCCAGCCTGGCTTGCATCCTTTAAGGTAGGGGAAATCCACAACCTCACTGGGCAACCTGTTGCAGTGTCTCACCACCCTCACAGTAAGCAATTTCACAGAATCACAGAATTATCAAGGTTGGAAAAGACCTAAAAGATCATCCAGTCCAACCATCACCAATACTCCCCAGCTAAATCATATCCCTCAACACAACATCCAAATGTCTCTTGAACACCTCCATGTTCGGTGACTCCACCACCTCCTTGGGCAGTGCATTCCAGTGCCTGACCACCCTTTCCGAGAAGTAATATTTCCTAATGTCCAGCCTGAATCTCCCCTGGCGCAGTTTGAAACCATTGCCTCTAGTTCTATCACTGTCTACACGAGAGAAAAGGCCGACCCCTAGCTCACCACAACCTCCCTTCAGGAAGTTATAGAGAGCTATAAGGTCTCCCCTGAGCCTCCTCTTCTCCAGGCTGAATAATCCCAGCTCCTTCAGCCGTTCTTCATAAGGCCTGTACTCCAGGCCCCTCAGCAGCTTCGTAGCCCTCCTCTGAACACATTCCAGGGCCTCAATGTCTTTCTTGCAATGAGGGGCACAAAACTGAACACAATACTCGAGGTGCGGCCTCACCAGTGCAGAGTACAGGGGGACAATGACCTCCCTATTCCTGCTAGTAACACTGTTTTTGATGCAAGCCAGGATGCCATTAGCCTTCTTGGCCACCCGGGCACACTGTCGGCTCATGTTCAGCTGAGCATCAATCAACACCCCCAGGTCTGTTTCCTCCACACAGTCCTCCAGCCACTCTGCCCCAAGCCTATAGCGCTGCCTGGGGTTGTTGTGGCCAAACTGCAGGACTCGGCATTTGGTCTTATTGAACCTCATCCCCCTGGCTTCAGCCCAGCTCTCCAGCCTGTCTTCCTAATATCTAGTCTAAACCTACACTCTTCCAGTTTAAAGCCATTTCCCTTGTCCTGTTGCTACATGCCTGTATAAAAAGTCTCTCCCCAGCTTTCCTGTAGGTCCCTTCAGGTTATGGAAGGCTGCTGTCAGGACCCCTCAGCACCTCCAGAAGGGGTTGAAGAGCCCCAGCTCTCTCAACCCCTCCTTGTAGAAGAGATGTTCCAGCCCTCTGATCATCTTCATGGTCTGCATTACTTTCAGCAGAAATTCAGTCTAAGAAAGCCTTTTCTTTCCCTGTCCCAAAAAATCACTCTTGCCTGTGTGTGATAAGTCTGCCTCTTCAGCTGGGTCACTGTATATTTTGTGTGATGGCATTGTCCGAATTGCAGTGAGCAATAAAAAGAAACAAGTAATCCAAGACTCTTTCAAATAAATAGTGGCATAAGCAGTAAGAACAAAGAAAGAGGATTAGAGGAGATCTTAACCCAGAAGTGAGGAATCATAGACTCATGGAATCATAGAATCATAAAGTGGGTTTGGGGAGGATGGACCTTAAAGTTCATGCAGCTCCAGGGTAGAGGGGGACAACCTCCTTTCTTACCCTACTGCTCCACTCCTTTGATGAAGCCCAGGATGGATTTGTTGCAGGCACACATATCCATGGCTAAATCATATACCTCTATATACAATATAGCACATATGGAAGATGCACCTTCACAGAATCACAGAATTATCAAGGTTGGAAAAGACCTAAAAGATCATCCAGTCCAACCATCACCAATACTCCCCAGCTAAATCATATCCCTCAACACAACATCCAAACGTCTTTTGAACACCTCCATGTTCGGTGACTCACCTTGCTATCATTTAAATACAGCTGATTGCTGTGCATTCCTTAAAGCCACAGAACATTGTGAAAATAGTAGAGAAGGCTCCCTGCCTGACAGAGTGCATGCACCTGCAGAGCAGAGTAGTACTACAAGCTCCTTAATTTTCCTCAGATGTGCCAGTAAAGTTATGAGACTGCACTGGATTTTGACCTGGGAGAGCTAAAGCTGTTTTCTAGGAGAAACCTAGAAACCTATATATGTGAACAGAGGTGGTGGGGTTTTTTTGTTTGCTTGTTTGTTGTTTTGTTTTTGTTTTTATTAAAATTTAAAATAAAAATAAAAATAAAAATAAATAAAAATAAAAATAAAAATAAAAAAAACCTGAAAGACAGCAACCCAAAGAATTCTAAGACAGCTCAAATTAAATTCTGTCTCAAGGAGGCTTCTTTAGGATAACCATGCTACTGCTCAGCTTCTGCTTTTTGGAAGAGATTATATTTTTATTATTTTTTTCCCATGTATGTATGAATTGGGTGCAATAAAACAAGTGCAATAGAAGAAAACAGCAATTACAGCCAAAAAAAAAAAAAAAAAAAAAAGAATCTACAACAGTAAACACAAAGTCTAAATCTAGCATCATCTTCTTGTCCTAAGAGTCAATAAAAATTATACGTATGACACTTCTTATGAACGCCTAATTTTGGCTACGTCAGAAAAGGAGTTCCATTCAGAAACTCATCAGTAACTGAGCGGCTGGATAAGCTGACACTGTAACATTTCATGCAGAACACTGATTGTTTTCTTACACTGTTTTCTTCCTTCTAAATATGAACCTAATCCAAGCAGTCTTCTGTTGGGCACCCGAAATAATGCACTGTAACCATTTGTTCTTTGACCCTTGGTAGTACTGAACTGGATACAGGTTTCTTACAGAGAGGTCTCATAGCTGAATTTTATTATGCTTGCTGTACTGCAAGCAGGGACTGGGATTGTTTTGGTTTTATTTACCTAGAACTAGGCATTCTGGTGCAGTTTCTCTGATTAAGAATTCTCACTGTTTTAATCATCAGACTAAGAACTTAATAATCTCTCACTTCCTGCTTTAAGATTAATTTCCATTAAACACAGAATGTCTTTGAGACCCCCCTGATCCACGTGTAGTTGAAATGGGCTAACAGCTTCAACACGTGTACTAGGAGGAGTGGACAGGAAGAAGAAAAGCTCCTAGCATTAGGATAAATCTCTTAGTTTCAGCATATTATCATTAGAAATGCTGTCCATAGTTTTTATCTGACAAGTAGAGTTATATTAGCTTATTTCTTCCCTGGTAATCCCCAAAATGCGGTCTAACAGGTGCTTGAATTTAATGAAAGTCTAATTTATGAACCCAACTTGTTGACTTGTTAAAACATACTACGTAATCTTTCCAGATCTAGGAAGCAAACTTTCATCTTTGCTAGGAAGCCTTAGCCCTCTCTTCTTCTCAGCTGCTGTGAACAAACTATTTTGTTACACCTTTTATTAGTATTAGGGTTGAGTTTTAAATCATTCAATGTTGTCAATGCAGTTTCAGCTTCTGAGGATGCCCTTTGGACTGTCTTTCAATGACCTTCCGAAGAGCAGGGGGCAAATTTCTCCAGCAGCTAGTAGATGTAAAGTTTCGCTGATAGCTTGGACATAGCCTGAGTATCCTAGCCCGCAATTTATTGAAAACAACTTGAGCAATCTGAGTCTAATGAAGGTTTTAAAGTCCTGCTATGCAGCTTTGGGAGACCCTCAAGCTTATAGCCAGCCCAAACAAAGCAGTGAGCTGCACTTTGCCGGGATTAGAGCAGCGTTCAATCAAGGTGCAACTGTTATAACAGCTTTACCCAGTTTTGCAATTCTGGCTCCAAGCATTCCAGTAAATTACTGTTTCCAAAGCCTTGATGGTTTGTGATTTCATCTCTCTCACAGCGGACTCATTTTTTCCAAGATTCAACATCTGCAGTGAGGCTGAGTGGCTGCATGTGAAACAAGGAGACAGAGAATGATCCCCCTGGCTAAGGCAGGGATGCAGTTAAGGGCACAGT
Source organism: Perdix hodgsoniae (assembly GCA_035772895.1). Lineage (NCBI taxonomy): Eukaryota > Metazoa > Chordata > Aves > Galliformes > Phasianidae > Perdix > Perdix hodgsoniae. The sequence continues at coordinate 33,927,980 of JAPSGF010000003.1, forward strand.
AATCTCTCTCTGAAAAGTGATGGAAAAGCTCCATAATGGAGCAGACGTTCCCTGTGCTGTACAGATGTCATATTAATGCCGTTACCCTGCTGCCCAATGGAAGCTAATTGAGGCAATTGAACAAAAGGCTGGTACATCACAAAGAGTGTCAGTCCTGCACAGAGAACCCAGGTGTTCTGTGAGAACTAATTAGATCAGGAGTGACAGCAAGATGAGGCTTTGACAGAGGAGGCAGGAGGCTTGGGAGGGAGAAAAGGCAAAATGAAGGAATAATTAAATTAAAGAGCTCTGTACAGCATGGAGGGGGAATAGTGCTGAAAAAAAATGGCACAGAAAGTGGCAGAGCTGTGGGGCCATCAGTAGGGCGTGGTGAAAATCCCACGATGATGTGCAGGCAGGGCTCTTCCATGCTGTTTGTGCTTCTGTGCAGGCACTGGTGGCAATGCAAACTGACAGTTTTGCAAGGGACTTTGCAAGGGACTTTGTACATATAAACTTGTCTGAAGGAAGCTCTGAGCTTCCGCTGGAGTACAACAGGCATTGGTCAGCGGTAGATGTGGAGACATGAGCCCATTGGGAGCCAGGCTTTTCCTACCTCCAGTGCTGACTGAAGGACATGTTCAGCACACAGCTTTCTCTCTGGATGACATAATGACACAAAAAACCTTTACTTAGATAAGATGCTTCAATTTTAAACTTCCCAGCTTCGGGAATGGGTTCTGTTTCTAACTCTACTCCAGCACTAACCTGAAAGCATTGCTTCATAAAGGTACTCTTGCTGTTAGAAGATGCAGCATCTGCCTGTCATGTTTGTTTGCAGTTCATGCAGTTGCTTGCTATCATTGTCATCTGTTTGCAGGCTGACTATTCATCATCTGCATATTAAGATAATTTTCTGCTTATTCTTACTGACATCATATAATAGTGATGCCAAAAAAATATATTTATGAATTCCCTTGGAATTTGGTTTGTTCCGTATTACTGCCCTCCAGAACTGTAGGCATGGGGATATATTGTATCAAAAACTCTCAGCAGATAGTTTTGTCCAGCCATCCCTCTGGTGTTTAGCATTTCTAGTAAAAAAAAAAAAAATGTTGATTCCTATTGATTATAGAATCATAGAATATCTTGGGTTGAGAAGGACCTTAAAGATCATCTAGGTCCAATTCCCTGCCATTGGCAGGGTTGCCAAGCACTAGATCAGGATGCCCAGAATCCCATTCTGACTGGCCTTTTAAGCCTTCAGGGAAGGGGCATCCACAGCTTTTCTGGGTAGCCTATACCAATTCCTCACCAGCTTCTGAGTAAAGAATTTCTTCCTAATATCTGACATAAATGTTTCCTCTTTTAGTTTAAAACCATTCTCCCTTGTCCTATCCCTATCAGACTGTGTTAAATGTCGATTCCCTCCTGCTTGTAAGCTGACTTCAAGTACGGAAAGGCCACAACAAAGCCTCCCTGAAGTCACCTTCTCTCCAAACTAGCTCAACTCTTTCAGCTGTGCTTCATAAGAGAGGTGCTTCAGCGCTTGATTATCTTTGTGGCCCTCTTCTGGATCCTCTCTAACAACTCCGTACCGTTGCTGCTCCAGTAGCCCCACACCTGGATGCGGTACTCCAGATGGGGCCTCACAAGGTCAGAGTAGAGGAGGACATTCACCTCTGTCAACCTGCTGGCCACTGTTCTGTTAATGCAGCCCAGGATACTGTTGGACTTCTGGGCTGCAAAAGCCCACTGCTGGCTCGTGTCCAGACTTTCATCTATAAGGATCCCCAAGTTCTTCTCAACAGAGCAGCTCTCTGTTAGTTCTTCTCCCAGTTTGTACTCGTGTCTGGAATTGCCTTGACCCAAATGCAGCACCTTGCAGTTGGCCTTGTTGAGCCTCATTTCTCAGAGGATGACAGTAAGATCTAAAGTAATCAAACAATTGCTATTCTGTAATGCTCTATCAAAAGCTAATGAAGCTCTTTAGACCTGTGGCTGCACTTGTGTAGTTCTTAACATTCTTTAGAGAAGTTAAAAAATAATACTAAAACAAACAACAACAACAAAAATCCAAAATGCATGAGGATGAGTGTTTTATTTCTTTAAACAGTGGTTTGTTTTGGAAAAAAGTAGGATTGTAGAAAATCTGGTGGGATGCAAGTTTTGAATTGGACTTTTAAATAATTCCTGACACCTTAAGGCCAAGAAATGCATTCAGCTTCTCATTCATTTCAGACATATAAGGATGGTAGAATCACTGAAGTTCAGTGAAGTGCTCTAGACTCAGTAGTTTTAGTTTCATAAAAGATCCCAGTGAAGGTGCATTTGGAGGTACAATTGCTAACTTCTTTGTTATTCAGGGAAATTTTATTTTATTTTATTTTATTTTTTATTTTTTTAGTGTATATAAAATTGAGAGATTGTCTAATTCACTGAAATTTTAATGACACAATGTCTTGGCTCTTTAGATAACTCCTTTTCTTATATAATTTCCTCTTAGTCTCATTTAGAGTCCGTAAAGTCAAAATTAGGTTAGTGGCTTAGTTTAAAAAGACCATTTATGTACATTAAGTCAGGGAAAAAAACCATTACACAACAGTTTGGCATTGAGCAAGGTCCCAGTGGCAGTGCAATCACATTGAACTGAATCCATCCTAAAGTTTGTTCTCCCCAGGCAGAATGAGCATGGTCAACCATTTGACTGAATGTCTCCTGTGGGAGTAGTTATATACTACATTTTCTTTGGCAGTGAAGCCAACTTGCGAAGTTCCCTGCTGTCCCTTTGGCTGTGTTGTTGCAACTCTGAGGTTATAGCGCAAGGCAGGAATATGAAATTATCAGGGTAAAAACAAGAAACACAACCTTGTTCTACTGATTTCTTTTATCATTGTTTCTACATTTTTCTTTGCAGAGTAGCACCACAAACAGTTTTGTTGATACAAAAGGACAGGGAGGTACGAAAGCAGGGAATGAAAGACAGAGAGAAGGGAAAAAATGAGGGCAGTGGGAAAGTCTTTAGAGAAGGGAACAAAAGCAATGTATGCAATTTCATTCTTGCTTGTTGTGGGGTTTGCTTTCTTGATAGGCAAATGTTTGAGGTGGTACATCGGTAGCAGTTCATTTTTAAAGAGATAAAAGAGAGATACTGATTTCAAGTTAGAAGGGAAGGACCATGGGAATGTTTTATATTGCATGCTTTTTTCTTTTATTCTTTCTTTCTTTTTTTTTCCACTGATGATGGATTCATTTTTAATATTTTCGGCACTTTGTAATTTGATCTATTGGCTGCTATTTATTTTACTCAGTCATTCTCTATGTTTTGTTTTGTTTTTATTTATCTTCCTGCCCAATGCCACTCAAGTTTTGAATTTCAAGCCAGATTTCTATAATATTAGGAAGTCTTCTCAGGATGGGGAGGGCTAGGCTTGTGGGGAGGGAAAAGCTCAGTAAATTATATATACAATTTGTAACTGTCAGAGTACAAAATACAAAGTACTTTAAAAATAACAATAATAAAGCAAATATTTGAATTTACATTCCATACTGGGAACTAGTATTTTAAACTGAAACTAAAGCCTTTATCTGAACTGTCAGTGTTATAGATGGTGCCTTTATATATATAAAAACATTTGCATAGCTTTTATCGGCACTTAGCTGATTTAACATTCTAGCCTTTTATTTAGGAAGGAGGAAAAGATAATATTTCAAAGGAATATGAAAAATGCATCGCTTTTATTCAGGCTAGTCCATCAATCTGTCTCGCACTGGTTCCCTTTGAACACAGAAGCCTTTCTTGTTGGTTGTTCAGGACATGATGTCTGTGAGAAGGATTCTGGGTCTGGCCTCCCATCTTGGTTTTCATACTGTATCTATAAAGTGTCACTGCTTCCATCCTCTTTTTGCTCCAGTAGTCCTGGATTTGATGATGAACGCTCTGGCCAGTCCTGAAGATTAATCGTGAATCCATCACAGCACTGTCAGAACTGCTTCCCCTGTCCCAGTGCTGGGTAGTCATGTGATGACCCATTTCAAGGAACAAACCAGCGACAACCTGATCCATGTCTTTTGTAGTATTGGATTTCTTATAGTTGAACTCCCTAAATTGATTTACTTTACAGTCCCAGGAACATGAGTGCTGGTGCAGATGGGGCAGGGCGTCTGGCTATGACATTCTCATTATAACTTCTCCGGCCATGGAGCAACACTCTTGAACTATCACAAACTATTGACATGGAAGATTTTAGCACAGAAAGAGTTGTTTCAGTCCCTGGTGCCATGCGTATGGCAGGAGGTGTAACAGTCTTATCAGGGAAATGATATTAAGAGTTATTCAATCCAGTGTGCTAAAGCATAATAGAACTGAATAGCAGGAAGTTTAGGTCAAATAAATTCAAATGGAAAAGAACAAATTCTGTCAAGGTGTATAAGTGCATTGTAAGCATATCAAAGAAGGTGATAAATTCACAGCAGAGCATTTATGCCAAGGCTGGATGTCTTACTTAACAATAAGCTATAGTTCAGCCACCAGCAAGTTATTGGGCTTAATAGCATTCAGTTAGAAAGAAAGAAAAATTTCCTCTACCACAGTGGGTGAAATTCCATGACCTGTATTAAACAGAAGGTCATGCCTGCAGAGGGCTGTGATCAATTCTTTTCAAAATCTATGAATCTCTGTTAGTAAATGTTTTAAAGTTATTCAGTAAAACACATAGCCATTTGCTCTATGTTTCACTGAACAAGTGAAGTCTCAGACCTCCCATACATGAAATTGGTTGCAGAAGTATTCATCTCTCAAACAGTATCCATCATTTGAATGCACACCTCTGAATTCATATAGCCAGAAAGTCCAGTGTTATCCATGCACTCTTAGGTCACTAAAATTAGTTATCATTTCTATGGGTTAAATTGTGTTTTTGGAAATGGAAATTGGAGGTAATGGTAATGGTAATGGAAATTGGAGGAAAGCTCTTTCATATTTAAGCTTCAGGCCTCAGTCACCATAATGGACCTTACCACCTTGGTATTAGCTACCTTGACTTCCCATGGCAGAATCCAATAGTGGGAAAAGATGGGTCAAACTCCTGTAAAGACACCAGAGAGGATTCCACATTGAGACTTGGAAGCACTGAGATGATACAACTCTGAACAAAGTGAGGAAATGTATCCTTGGGAAGTCTTTTTCTGAGGTCCTCTATAGACAGCAGCCACCAGTTTTTTTGTTTGTTTGGTTGGTTGGTTTTTTGCTGTTGTTGTTGTTGTTGTTTGTTTTGTTTTGTTTTGTTTTGTTTTGTTTCCTCTCAATGCTACATTTTCCTTCTTTTTTGCTGATATTCTGTACTGCAGTGCTTGGTTAGGAATGCAAGTTAACATTCCACCCAACTAGGTTGGTGGAGTTTCACCCTGGCACCATGCTCTTCTGGAGTCTGATCAAAACATCATTTAACAGCCATCCCTCCTCATGAATGTCTAAATCTGAACAAACGAACAAACAAGAAATTAAACAAAAACCAACAACCATGATTCCCATTACAATATCAGCCTCTCTTCTACCTTTCCTCTTCACTGAAGTCTATACTTTTCCTGAAGCTTCCTCAGAAGTTCAACCAATAAACTAGAATTGGGGTTCAAAACTTCATCCAATGTGCCAGGTCATTCTGCTCCACTGGCCCATAGAAAGAAAAGCTAACTCAGTGACATGCAGCTAAAATAATGCATTCCTCTTCCAGTCTTTTTAGACCATACTTATAGCTTCCTACAGACGTGTAAATTGGAGAGTCTTCTAAACAGTGTGTTTTCCACAGAAATGTGACAGAAATGGTATGGAGTTCCATGTCCTTTGGTCTCAGTTTATAAAGCCCTGACAGCTGAATTCAGCTTACTCTTGTGAGAATTATTGATTATTATTTTTTTGTTTTAAGATAAAAATCTCTCTCTCAGTTACAGGAAGTATACAATCTCTGCCTGAGAAAAAGCTGAAAGCTGTAAATCAAATCTTAAGGGTGTATTTTCTTTTTCTTGAATATTATGATTCTTAAGCATCATCTCAATTTTTTGGGTGGGGAAAGTCAGGCTGGCATTGTTATCCTGCTTTCTCCAATTCCAATATCTCCTATTTATTGCTGTTCTGGAGAAAAGTGAGTTTTACTGCTTGTCAAGATGATGTGAATCCAAGGCAATGAAATACAATGTGTAACACCAGCTCTGTGTATAGGGCTGTAGTTTTAATGTGGACAAAATCCCCCACTGCTGTCTCTTCCTAGGAAGCACATATCTCATCCATTTTCATTGTTCCCTCTCTTTGATGTTCTTAGTGAAATTAATCATTTGACAGCAGCAAAGGCTTGCTATTGGCCTCCTGTGACTTAGCTATCTATCATGGATTTTATTTAATATAATAGTGCAAAGCCTTCTTGCATTCAAATCTGTTTTGATGTTTGTTTAGGAAGTTCATGAGTTATTATCCCCCTTCCCCACCCATTCAAGCTATGCAGAGCTTAAGAATTGCTGGTTGTCACTCCACAGCCACTGTGGTCATTTGAAATACTTGTGGTCTTAAGCTTGTTCTCCTCTTTATGCATAAGTTCTCACTTTCTTTTCTCTCATTGTAGATAAGAGAATCTCTTCTGCACTGTTGTACAGGGCCTGTGAGACATTCCAAGACCATAGCCATTCTGTAACACAGCAAACCTTTGGGCTGGAATAGCTCTCTGATCTGCATGTTCATTAGGCTGGGGTATCTGAATGAAAAACTCAAGCACAAACAAGTACCAAAAAATTGGGATGTATTGGAGGGAGACAGGCGGAGAACCTATGTGAATTTTAATAGGCTTAAGTGCTATCAATTACATCAGAGATAGCCTGATTGCAGAAGCAGCCATTTATTCTTGAAATAGTTGTCACACATAGCTCATTCAGCTGTCTTGGATCAAATCTTGATGAGATGAGTTGCAATGTGTGTGATCTAATAAACTTCGCACACAATAAATGCATGTCACATTGGAGGAATATGAAGTTCCTTTCCAATGCCATCAACCCTGTTTCGAGTACTTAGGAAAATCTTATCTTACGCTGCAAAAACAGATGGTTGAAATTAAGAATAGCCACAGCAACGTGTTAATAGTGGTGAGAGCTGAGGAGGGACTGTTAAATTCACACAGCAGGAGCTGGCTTTTTTTTTTCTTTTCTTTTCTTTTTATTTGTCTAAACCAAGACGCCATTATTGTCTGCGATTTTTTTTTCCCCAGGAAGAATGACCGAGAGACTATGAGACACATACACAGATACTTGGTTCCTTTACCTGTTAGATCAACACCATGTTGGTACATGCTGGAGACTTACTGTAAGAAAAAGCATCTCTTTGTTAAATTCAGCCAAAGCCAAAGACCAGAATATAGTAATTTCATCAACTCTCAACTTCATAATACAATTCCATTATATATTGCATTAATGCAGTGGTTTGATCATTCCAAGACTATTGATTTACTGATTTAATTTTAATTGTGATCTCAATGTGACCATTGCATTGTTCAGTCTTTAATTATCCTACTAAAAATGCAGTATATTAGCTCACTAATAGGTGCTTTTAAGTGAACATTTGCTTGCTCATCCTTTTAAATAAATCCATTAAATATATACAGAACTGCTTTATTCTGTCTGCCTTCAATGTAGGTCACACACTTTGAAGACACAATTAACCTCAAGTGAGAAATTTGCAAGCCACTACGTTATTGTACTGGATAGTAAAATCGAGCTCTTTTCACCTTTTAATGTAAGATACTATAAAGAGTAAAGTTTCTTGCTAGAGAGAGAATTCCAGAGCACAGATGAAAAGACAGGATAAAATGAGCAGAAGTGCTGAAGTTTGAAGTCTTCTTTTTCCTTTCTTTCCATTGAGATATCACTCAGGAAACACAGTACCATGAAGGGCCCATCTGGTGGTACTATTAGCTGAACACTTACTTTCACAAATGGATGGGCAAATCTTATACAAGGGGGAAAAAATAATAATTAAAAAAAATTGACAATTCTTTTTGATGTTGTTATTCATGTTGCAGTGGTTGAGTAAGATGCTTAAGCTTCATTTTATGTGTTAGTGTGCTAGTAACACTGCACTCATTTCAGTCCCATTCTCAGGATTCTTTCAGGCAGGAGTACAAGATTTGTTTATCCTCTTAATTCCAGCTAAAATAAACATCAGAGAATAGAGAGGAAAAAAAAAAAATCCCTTAACAAAAATTAAATAAATATCCAAATGTACAATTATCTACACATATGGAAAAGGGGGAGGTGCCTATATATTTTCCAGTAGTGTCAGGGATTTGGTAACATTGATCCTGGTGAACTTATTAACATTCTGTCATGGTTTAATACTTTTGCAATTTTGCTATCAGTATTCCACATCATAATATCATGTAAAGTATGGATAATTCACAGAGGTTCAGCTCGCAGAAGAAGACTACGTTTCCCAGAGGACATCACGGGCATGAGATAAGTCACGGGACAAGGACAGTATATAATCTCACTCCCGTGACTGAAATCTCACACTCTCTCGGATCCTCGGAGCGTGGGGTGCCTTCCAGCCATTTCGCCTAGAGCTTACAGTAGGCCTTTCGGTTTTTGGGACTCTCTCTCTCTCTCTCCTTTGCTTAATTACAATTATATTGTATTATATTGTATTATCCTGTATTCTGATATAGTATTTAGTAAATAAGTGTGCCTCCTTAGATCACTGCCGCTGTTTTCTTTTCCCATTCCCTTTTCCCCTTCCCTTTTTGGGCCAGTGGCCCTTTTGGGCCAGCTGCCCCCCTGTCACGGGCACAGGTAGATCTTGCTTAACCCGCGACAGATTTTGGTGGAGAATGCGGGCAATTTGAGTTGCCGTTTTTCTGTTTTCTTCATCTGTTGCTCCTTTAGTTTTTAACAGAGCTACGGTTTTTTTTTTCTGTTAAGGAGCTATCTTAGGTTTGAGATTCTGCACCTGCGAGCTTGACCTTGAAAGTCCAGGTGGACTGCCAATACTCCGGGATATTTTATAAACTTTAAATTCCTGAAAATCTGGGCGGACAGCCAATACCCCGGATTATTAGTAAATACTTTTGAGCTTTGTCTTTTTACCTTTTCCCTCTCTATTAAAAAAAAAAAAAAAAAAAAAAAAAATGTTCTCTCTAGTAAATTTGTTTTACACGGGCTGCGTTTCATTAGTTCCTTTTTTGAGATGCTCCAAACATATTGGACCATGTTTAAGATAGCCACTTTTTCCTTTGGAGCTGTACAAATGTATAATCGATTGAGAGCATGGATAACAATGCTTATTTCGTATCTGTATGCGGCTCCGGAGGGAGCAGCTAATGCAACCAATAGTACAGAAATGGTGGTTTTTGAGCATGTTCCTCCCTTTTCTTTTGCATCCTTTAATGACCTGTTGGCCCAGTGGACTACACTGGAAATCATGTCAATCTCCCTGAACTTACTGTTCATCATTTTATTAGTCTCACTCAGCACCAGGAGAAACTCCCTAGAACCAGAGAATACTGAGTGGCAGGGGGTGTGGAGAGAGTTTGGAGAGATTTTTAAAAGACAGACATCTTTAGTGTCATGGAGTTTCACTCCTGAACACTTACAGAATCCTGAGAGTTTGATCGCATATTTGAGACGGAAATGTAGGGGCTCAGGCAGATCTCAGGAGGCACAAATGACTTGGGGCCTAGCTAATGCTTATCGGGCTTTATTTAATACCATTCCTGAGAGGGAAGTTTTTGAGACTGAGAGAGAGTCTCAAAGCTGAAAAGGAGACACTCCTAGCTAAACTTGACGCCTTCCAGTCCAAGTGCGATGCCTTCCAATCCGAGCGCAACACTCTCCAATCCAAGTGCGATGCCTTCCAATCCGAGCGCAATGCCTTCCAGTCCAAGTGCGACGCCCTCCAGTCTGAGCGCAATACCCTCCAGCCCAAGCACGATGCCTTCCAAGCCGAGCAGGACACCTTTCAGTCCAAGTACGATGCCCTCCAGTCCAAGTGTGATGCCCTCCAGTCAGAGCACAACACCCTCCGGACCGAGCACCACACTCTCTGGTCCGAGCTATGCGTCCTCCGGGGTGAACTGAATGTACTACAATTTGACCAATTACCAAGGGCACCAGATTCAATGTTGGTTGCCCCTGTAAGAGGGCGAAAGACAAAACGAGTTTCAACTCAGTTGGAGAAAATGCAGAAGGAGTTAGAAGAGCGAAGGGAGTTAAGAGAGCAGGGGGAGTCAGAAGACCAGAGAGAGTTAGAGGAGCAGAGGAAGTTGGAGGAGCAGAGGAAGTTAGAGGAGCAGAGGAAGTTGGAGGAAATAATAGAAAAGTCAGAGTCAGAAGAAGAGGAGACAAAAGATAGATTTTCTTTACGAGAATTTCTAGATGGGATGGCCTCATCAACACAGTTGCCACCATCAACACCTGAGACCCTTGATAGAGCAAAAGACGAGCCAAGTATTACAACCATTATTGATCGATCTTTAAAACTGAGTGAAATTCGGGATCTAAGAAAGGATTTCACACGCCAACCAAGAGAACATATGGTCACTTGGTTGCTACGATGTTGGGACAATGGAGCCAGCAGTGTGTGGCTCGATGGCAATGAAGCTCGCCAACTGGGTGGCATTTCCAGAGACTCACGTGTGGACAGAGGTATTGGCACATGCCAAAATCGGTCCTTCACCCTCTGGAAATGGATGTTGATAGCGGTAAAAGATAGATTCCCCTTCAAACGGGACTTGGAGCCTGAGAGAAAGAAATGGACTAATATAGAAAAAGGTATCCAATTTTGGAGAGAAAGTTCCCTAGTGGGAATGCTATACAGCTCCCACTTCAACCGTAATGACCCAAACCAATTACATGATCCTGAGACAGTCCGTGTTCCACGACAAATGTGGCGTGATTTTACAAGGGCTGCTCCAGAAAAGCATGCCAGTGCACTTGCATTAATATATGGCAAAGGGGAAAGGAAACCCCTTGTGAGTGAACTAATTGATAGACTTCAGGAACATGAATTATTTATAAACGCTACAGAAGTTAAGCTGGATAGTCCAGCCATTGACAAAATAGTGGAAAGGTTAGATGAAAAGCTGGATAATTTAGCCATTGACAAAATAGTGGAAAGGTTAGATAAAATGGAGGATAAATTGGATAACGTGTCCGATAAAAATGATCACCTATCGAGAAAGCTAAACATCGTAAGTTCCTCCCGACCCATATCATCGAAAGTCTCAACTATAAGAAAGAGACGCCCTCGTGTTCAAGCAAATGACAACAATAAGACCATGCGTTTTCTTTTGTTGCACTTTCTGAGTAATCATGGGGAAGATATGAGGAAGTGGCATAATTCACCCATTTCTGCACTTCAGGCACGAATGAAAGAATTACAACGCAAAACAACCACCAAGGTGAACTCTTCCAAAAGGGGGAAAGTTCCAGTTGCTGCAAGCCACCGAGGTAACCAATAGAGGGGCCCTGCCCCCAGCCAGGGGGGGGAAAGGGACAATAGAGTATACCGGACTGTGTGGATTAGATGGCCTGGCACATCTCAACCGCAGAAATATAAAGCCTTGGTGGACACTGGTGCACAATGCACCCTAATGCCCTCAAGCCATCAAGGGACACAACCAATACATATCCATGAAGTGACTGGGGGTTCCCAGGAATTGACTATGTTGGAGGCTGAAATAAGCCTCACTGGTAAAGACTGGCAAAGACACCCTATTATGACTGGTCCAGAGGCTCCATGTATATTGGGTATCGATTACCTTAGGATGGGATATTTTAAAGATCCCAAGGGATATCGATGGGCCTTTGGGATAGCTGCTGTTAACACAAACGGTGTTAAGCAGCTGTCATCTTTACCTGGTCTGTCAGATGATCCTTCTGCTGTGGGGTTGCTCAAGGTAAAAGACCAAGAGGTATCAATTGCCACCAAAGTGGTCCACAAACAGCAGTACCGCACCAATAGGGACTCATTGCTTCTCATTCACAAGCTAATTCGCCAATTAGAGAATCAGGGAGTGATTAGCAAAACTCACTCGCCTTTTAACAGCCCTATATGGCCAGTTCGTAAAAGCAGTGAAGAATGGAGGCTGACGGTGGATTACCGTGGCCTAAATGAAGTCACACCCCCATTGAGTGCTGCTGTACCAGACATGCTAGAACTCCAGTATGAACTGGAGTCAAAAGAAGCTAGGTGGTATGCCACCATTGACATTGCTAATGCCTTCTTTTCCATCCCATTGGCTGCGAAATGTAGGCCACAGTTTGCTTTTACCTGGAGAGGTGTTCAGTATACCTGGAACCGTCTACCCCAAGGGTGGAAGCACAGCCCAACCATTTGCCATGGGTTGATCCAAGCTGTCTTGGAACAGAATAATGCTCCTGAGCACTTGCAATATATTGATGATATTGTGGTGTGGGGCCATACAGCAGCAGAGGTTTTCAAGAAAGGAAAACAGATAATCCAAATTCTTTTGAAAGCTGGTTTTGCCATTAAGCGCAGCAAGGTGAAGGGGCCTGCCCAAGAAATCCAGTTCTTAGGTATAAAATGGCAAGATGGGCGTCGTCACATCCCAGCAGATGTGATTGACAAAATCACAGCTATGTCTCCGCCCACCAATAAGACAGAGACCCAATCTTTTTTGGGAGTAGTGGGCTTTTGGAGAATGCATGTCCCAAACTACAGCCACATAGTGAGCCCCCTCTATCAGGTAACACGGAAGAAGAATGATTTCTCATGGGGTCCTGAGCAGCAGCAGGCATTTGAGCAGATAAAACAAGAGATAGCCCGTGCCGTGGCCTTGGGGCCAGTACGGACGGGACAGGATGTGAAAAACATCCTCTACACTGCTTCTGGAGAGAAAGGTCCCACCTGGAGTTTGTGGCAAAGAGCCTCAGGAGAGACCCGAGGCCAACCCCTGGGATTTTGGAGTCGAGCATATAAAGGGTCTGAGGAGCACTACACTCCAACTAAGAAGGAGATCTTAGCCGTGTATGAGGGGGTTTGGGCTGCTTCTGAAGTAGTTGGGACAGAGGTTCAGCTTCTTCTAGCACCTCGCTTGCCAGTAATAAACTGGATGTTTAAAGGACAGGTTCCCTCCACCCATCATGCTACTGATGCCACTTGGAGTAGGTGGATTTAATTAATTACACAACGAGCTCGAATGGGAAAACTTAGCCGTCCTGGAATCCTAGAAGTGACCATGGACTGGCCTGAGAGTAAAAAAATTGAAACATCACCTACAGAAGAGGTATCAAGTGCTAAAGAGGCACCACCATACAATGAGCTACCAGAAAATGAAAAGGAATTTGCCCTATTCACAGACGGATCATGTCGTATTGTGGGGAAGCATCGCAGATGGAAAGCTGCTGTATGGAGCCCCACACGACAAGTTGCAGAGGCCACTGAAGGCAAAGGAGAATCAAGTCAATTCGCCGAGGTAAAAGCTGTTCAGCTGGCTTTAGATGTGGCTGAATGGGAGAAGTGGCCAATGCTTCATCTTTATATGGATTCATGGATGGTGGCAAATGCCTTATGGGGGTGGTTGCAGCAGTGGAAAGATAATAACTGGCAATGAAGGGGTAAACCTATTTGGGCTGCTGAACTGTGGAAAGACATTGCTGCCCAAATAAGGAACATTGTTGTAAAAGTGCACCACGTAGATGCACATGTGCCTAAAAGTAAGGCTACTGAAGAACATAAAAATAACCATCAGGTTGATCGAGCTTCCAAAATTGAGGTGGCTCAAATAGACTTGGACTGGCAGAACAAAAGTGAATTATTCCTAGCTCGGTGGGCCCATGAGACTTCAGGTCATCAAGGAAGAGATGCAACATATAAGTGGGCCAGAGACCGAGGGGTGGACTTAACCATGGACGCTATTGCTCAGGTTATTCATGACTGTGAAACATGCGCCATAATTAAACAAGCCAAGAGGATGAAACCTTTTTGGGGGGAAGGGCGATGGCAAAAGTATAAATATGGAGAGGCATGGCAGGTTGATTATATCACCTTGCCACGATCTCGCAATGGTAAGCATTATGTACTTACCATGGTGGAAGCAACCACTGGGTGGCTCGAAACATACGCAGTACCCCATGCTACCGCCCGAAACACCATATTAGGTTTGGAGAAGCAAATCCTGTGGCGGCATGGCACTCCAGAAAGAATTGAATCAGATAATGGTACTCATTTCAAAAACTCTCTTGTAACCACTTGGGCCAAAAATCATGGCATTGAGTGGATTTACCATATTCCCTATCATGCACCAGCTTCTGGTAAGATTGAACGATTCAATGGGTTGTTGAAAACTATGTTGAAAGCAATGGGTGGCGGAACATACAAAAATTGGGAGAACCATTTAGCAGAAGCCACCTGGTTGGTCAACACCCGAGGATCTAGTAATCGTGATGGTCCTAACCAATCCAGCTCCCTACGTACCATGGAGGGAGATAAGGTTCCTGTAGTACACATAAAGAGCGTGTTGGGAAAAGCAGTTTGGGTCCTTCCAGCATCTGGAAAGGGCAAACCTCTCCGGGGTACTGTTTTTGCCGAGGGACCTGGGTGCACTTGGTGGGTGATGGACAAAAATGGGAATGCCCAATGTGTACCACAAGGAAATTTGATGTTGGGGGAGTGCCGCCAATGATTGCTTGTATATATATATATATAGGTAGAGTCTCAGAATTATTTTTTTGTTTGTTGTTTGTTTTTTGTTTTTGCTTTTTTTTTTTTTTGGACGAATGTCCAATATTTATAAGACTTAAGATAGAGTGGATTAATGTTTAGGAAACACTTTCTGTATACCTTAATTAGGCATTCTGTAAGCAAGTTCTCCATCTGGGCTCTATATCGTGCACTGGCCATGCATGTGTAGAGCACACATGGAAAGAAGTATAAGTCAAAAGGAGATCTGCTGTGGTGGTTGAGAAAGGATGAGTGCACCTTGATGTGGGGGACGCCCTACTAGCGCTGCCTTTCTCCTCCATCACTGATATGTTTTCCTTTTTTTTCTTTTTCTGACATTTTTCTTTTTGCCATTTCCTCGAAATTAATAAATAATAGTAAGTTAGATTATAGAGTTTTGTTCTCAACCTAGGTAATTGTATGGAATAAATATAAATTGTTAAGAAAGTAAGGTTGCTGATTACTCACAACCATACATATGAATGTGTATGTGTGTATAAGCATAATGTAATGATGTAGAATAAGGGGTGGAATGTCATGGTTTAATACTTTTGCAATTTTGCTATCAGTATTCCACATCATAACATCATGCAAAGTATGGATAATTCACAGAGGTTCAGCTTGCAGAAGAAGACTACGTTTCCCAGAGGACATCACGGGCATGAGATAAGTCACGGGACAAGGACAGTATATAATCTCACTCCCGTGACTGAAATCTCACACTCTCTCGGATCCTCGGAGCGTGGGGTGCCTTCCAGCCGTTTCGCCTAGAGCTTACAGTAGGCCTTTCGGTTTTTGGGACTCTCTCTCTCTCTCTCTCTCTTGCTTAATTACAATTATATTGTATTATATTGTATTATCCTGTATTCTGATATAGTATTTAGTAAATAAGTGTGCCTCCTTAGATCACTGCCGCTGTTTTCTTTTCCCATTCCCTTTTCCCCTTCCCTTTTTGGGTCAGCGGCCCTTTTGGGCCAGCTGCCCCCCTGTCACGGGCACAGGTAGATCTTGCTTAACCCGCGACACATTCATAAATAAAAATTCAGAAATTTGAAATTTTAGATGCTCAGATCACATAGGTGTATGAAAAAAAAAATTTAATCTTTCCACTTATTTTACATCCAAAATCATTCAATATGCTTCTTCTTGAAACTATGTATGGTCACGTCTCCATAAGTGCTGTAAGAACTTTGTAAATTCTGGATGCCCCAGCCCATTAGGGACTGATTCAAAGAATCATAGTATGGTCTGGGTTGAAAAGGACCACAGTGATCATCTAGTGTCAACTCCCTGCTATGTGCAGGGTCACCAGCCACCAGACCGGGCTGCCCAGAGCTACATCCAGCCCAGCCTTGAATGCCTGCAGGGATGGGGCATCCACAGCCTCCTTGGAGAACCTGTTCCAGTGTGTCAGTGGAGGAAGGATCAAGTCACCCCCATTTACAATAAAGGGAGCAAAGAGGACCCAGGGAACTACAGGCCAGTGAGCCTCACCTCTGTGCCTGGGAAGATCATAGAACAGATCATCCTGGATGACATGCTTGATCACACGAGGAATGAGTGTGTGATCAGAGACAGGCAGCATGGGTTCATCAGGAAAAGGTCATGCTTAGCCAGTTTGGTGGCTTTGTATGAGGGAATGACAGCATTGGTGGACAAGGGAAAGGTGACCAATGTCATTTACCTGGACTTGTGCAAGGCCTTTGACATGGTCCCCCACCACATTCTTATCTCCAAATTGGAGGGGTGTGGATTTGATAGGTGGACCACTTGATGGATAAGAAATTGGTTAAAAGACCGCAGACAGAGGGTGGTCATCAATGGTTCTATGTTCAGGTGGAGGCTGGTAACGAGTGTCATCCCCCAGGGGGTCTGTCTTGGGACTGGTGCTCTTTAACAACTTTATCAATGACATTGATGATGGAATCAAGTGCACCCTCAGCAAGTTTGCTGATGACACCAAGCTGAGTGGTGTCTTTGACACTGTGTAAGGAAGGGATGGCATTCAGAGGGACCTCAACAATCTAGAAAGGGGACCTGGGTGAACCTAATGAGGTTCAACGTGGAAAAGTGCAGAGTTCTGCACTTGGGGTGGAGGAACCCCAGGCATCTATAGAGACTGGAAGGAGCAGTTCTTGAGAGCAGCCCTGCAGAGAAGGACCTGGGGGTTCTGATGGATAGAAAGCTTAACATGAGCCAGCAGTGTGCTCTTGCAGCTTGGAAAGCAAATGGTATCCTGGGCTCCATCAGAAGAGAGGAGGCTAGCAGGGACAGGAAAGTGTCCCCCTCTACTCTGCCCTTGTGAGGCCCCATCTGGAGTACTATGTCCAGGGCTGGAGCCCTCAGTTACAGAAAAGACAGAGAGCTGTTGGAGAGGGTCCAGAGAAGAGCCACAAAGATGATCAGTGGACTGGAGCACCTCCCCTGTGAAGACCAGCTGGGCTTGTTCAGCCTGGAGAAAAGAAGGCTGATGTAATTGAGCCTTTCAGTACCTAACGGGAGCCTACAAACAGATGGAGAATCAACTCTTTGAAAGGGTAGGTAATGGCAAGACAAGGGGAAATGGTTTTAAGCTGAGGGAGGGGAGATTTAGGTTGGATGTCAGGGGGAAGATCTTTACAGTGAGAGTGGTGAGGTGCTGGAACAGCTGCCCAGAGAGGTTGTGGATGCTCTGCCCCTGAAGATGTTCAAGGCCAGAGTGGATGAGTCCCTGGGCAGCCTGGTCTAGTATTGAATGTGGAGGTTGGTGACCCTGCATATGTCATGGGGTTTGGAGATTCATGATCCTTGAGGTCCATTCCAACCCTGGCCATTCTGTGATTCTGTGATTCTGTCACCACCCTCTGTGTGAAAAACCTCCTCCTAATATCCAACCTAAACCTTCCCTGTCTTAGTTTAAAACCATTCCCCCTCGCCTTATCACTATCCACCCTCATAAACAGTCATTTCTCCTCCTATGTGGAAGGCCACAATGAGGTCACTCCAGAGCCTTTTCTTCTCCAAGCTTCTTCCTTCTTCCTTCCTTCCTCCAAACTTCTTCCTTATTCTTCTCCAAGAATGCAAAGGGAGTTCAAAGAAGCTACCCAGGGCATTGACTGTTTGAACCTCCTGGTGGCACGTAGGTGAGATGTTTGAAAACTTGCTTGCTAGCATCAGCATCAACATGTGACATTGAGTAGGAGCTCTTTCTGTCTTCTGAGTGTCTTCACTTCTCACATGTCTGTTGCTGCCTTTGGCATTCTCAAAGCTTTTGCATGAGCTTATCTACCTCACTAAAATGGGAGAAAATATCTTGAGGGAGGGAAGAATGGATGGTTTGCTGCCATTTTAATAGCACAGTGTCCTACAGCAGTGAGTCATTTTATGGGAGTATGAGACCTCAAGGCTCTGAAAGATCTCTTCTGACATCAGAAGACCATTACGGCATTTTCCTGCATTTGAAGCCGTACCTCCAGTATCTCACCTTGGCAGTACTCTGTAAGCTCACCCACAGAGTTATGCATCTGACTTTGTGGTCAGATGGTGTTTGGCTGCTATAAGAAGAAAAAAACATTCCATACCTCAGAACATGAGTGGGCTCCTTGGGGCATTTCTGAAAACAGCAGCAAGTAGGACATCAAACTTCAGATGAACATCTGTGAAAGTCTTGCTGTTTTCTGCAATTTCTGTTTCAAAAAGGAATGTGATGGCTCATCTCAGAACTACAGTTACCCCTCCTCAGTAACTTAGGCACTTCTCCCTCTGAAATACTTCTAATTAGTCTGGTAGGGATGGACTGCAATTGTAGTTGCTGTGGAATTTTCATTGAATTTAGATCCCTTTCTTAATCAAGCCATTAACTTTTAAAGAAGCAGTAGAGATGAGCATAATGTAGCAGCAATAAAAATAATTAAGGTTGCAAATGGGTCTTTGTTACTGTCTGTGAATTTGCAGAGGAAATCTAAGTTTTGACATATACTGTTATTGTCATGCTGCATTGATATTCAGTCTGATAGTTGCACAATGAATCTCTATTTTTTTCCTTAGCATAATGTGAGACAAATTTACACAAGATGAGAAATTCACACAAGATGAGAACATCTACGTATTCAAAATGCAGACTTTTAGCCTGATACAGTGAGAAAGAAAGTCTGTAACTGAAAATTAATTCATACTGGAAAGTGCAGTCAATAGACAATTACTAAGATACGGCTTGTGTTTATTGCTTCAGGAATTTTACACAAGATTTATAACATCTAAAAGCAATTACCTTTACATGTAAAGAACAGTCTAAAAAGATGAAACTTAATTACTCTAGAAGCATTCAAACATTCTCTATCTCCTATAAATAATCACCAACCAGACAGCAATTAAAAAAAAAAATAAAATTGTATGAAAGTCGACATGTTGTCCATGTCAAATGATTACAAAAAAAAAAAATCCCCTCTTTGTCCACAGTTCTTCTGTCAGTTTTGCACTGATAGAACTATCATTCTGCTCCAGATGTAAGAAATGAAAATCTGATGTAATGTTTGGGAACTGGAAGTAAAATAAGCTTAAGATTTTAAGAGTGGTCATGTGTATCACTGCATCTTTCATCGGATACGCCTGACAGTTTTTACCCCATTCACTGATAACCTCGGGAATGTGGGAGATGCATTCTCCTCAGAGATATAGGCAGTGTGTGATGGAGCTTCCCTGTGAGCATTGATGTTATTGGTGAGAATGCAAAAAAAACAAACAAACATTTGAGTGTTGACTCACACCAGAAACAATGAAATGCTCAGAAACGTTCAGAGCTCTTCCTTGTTTGTTTATATGCTTGTTTTTAGGGGCACGTTTTTAAGGAGGGGAAAGTTTGTTTTATTTAATTTATGTTTTCATTGAAATATGACTCAGATACTGCACGGATCTTGGTCCTGTAATCCAGGAGCTTTGGACATTAATGTTATTTTGTTCTCTCGTTTTTTTTTTTTTCTTTTTTTTATCTCTATTATTCACAGCTTTAGATTCTTAAGGGCAGAAATGCCTAAGAAATGGGGTGTGGAATCTGCGTTAACATACAGAAGACACAGGTAATAGGATACCAAAGGTCCAATGGGATAGGATAAAGTAATTTTCTCTTTTAAGTCTGTAGAATTTAACCTATGTACTTCGATCTTTGGTTGAGTTAGTATTTTTATAAATTTTTCCCCATTGTACCAAGTTTAGAATGGGACATTCAAAATGAGGACTCTGAAAATTCACTTTCTCATTACAGTGACTGTAATTTTAACTTATGCTCCTTTTTCTTCCTTTCTTTTAAGACTGGTAGATGAATAAATGCTTAATGTTTCAGTTTAAATAATGAAGATCTCCAGTCTGTAACCTTGTGAATTCATTGTGATGATTGCAGGGGAGTTTTGACTCCATGCACAGACGCATGGAAGTGATGAGTGTTTCAGTACATTTTCACCCTGGAGTGAAAGGAAGCTACAAATTGGTTACAGAGAGAGAAAGCAAGTGTGTGTGTGTGAGTGGAATTCTGTCTCAGATATTCCCTCTTCAAATTACTTCCAAGATTAAAGGAGTAATTAAAAAAAAAAAAAGTCACAGAAAGATTTATTGGCCTGTGCTTGTAGAGCTGTGTTTTCTGCTTTTGTTCAACCTGCAGCAACCTTTTGGTTTATTTTAGATGCTGGGAAGGCATTCGTGGCAGCTGCACAGAAGCAGCAGGAAGTACTGAAGTGATCTGGGAGAGGGAGAAATGTGCACAGGGAACATGCAAACTCCTGTGACTTCCTGAGAAGCAGCACGTCGCTGGGCTCAGAGCAGGGAGTTTTCTTTTGCAGGACTCTGACGGCAATCCCAGGTCTTCATCGTGTCCGTTCCATGCTTGGACTTACTGAGTTAAAGTACCTGTAGCAGTATTTAGCATCAGACAGACAGACAGACATCCTCAAACCACAACCTCTTCCCTGAGCTTCACATCTGAAAGCAAAATGTAGTCATGCTCAGGATGTAGATGAGGAAGGGAAGATTTTTCTGCAGAGCTGATGGGGTGTTATCAGGAACAGTTCAAGATGGAGTCACAGCTGGAGGACTGGCAGCGGTGTCAGACCCCTGGTGACAGTGCAGAGCTCCCGTGCCCTGGTCTGGCTGTTCCTTCATCACATGTGATGGGGGAATTAGGACTTGATGGCAGAACAGATTTTGTCCTTTGTGAGCTGCTTTGGTACAGAAGGCAAAACGTATGTGTGGGCTATTATGCACAGACCTCCTGGGTGACTTCTCAGTGCTTGATTACATTTTAATTATTTTTGTAATATAAAAGTGAGCCCACTCTCCTGAGAAGAAATAGCTGTTTCTATTAATCTACCAGGTTATAACAGAGGATCAGCAATTAGCTCCATGCTTTTTATTATGCTGTAATTATTAATAACAAGGGGACTACAGGAGCACTGTTTTTCGCAGCAAATCCCATTTGGTCAAGCAGTCAGATGTTTCATTTTGGACTGAATTTGACAGATGCACGCTGAGCTGAGAGGAGCCTGGGGGGGGGGGGGGGGGGGGGGGGAGGGGGGTCGAGGATGTCTCCAGCTTAGGTATGCCATATAACATTGCAACACCAAGAGCATCAGTTCTAAGTTTTACACAAAAAAGTTTCAAATGAAGAACAGCAAGCAACCTGCTCAACCTACCAACATTCATCACTGCTGTTATACTTAAAAAGAGCACAAATTGACTCTCTAGAATTTCAGGCTACTTCTACTGGCCATTCAGCTGGAGGCTGACAGAGAGTATTTAGGAACTGTATCTTAAATACTTGTCCTGTTCTTTTGTGTCTCTCATCTCTTGCAAACAGGCACTTATGGGAAAAAGACTGTAATATGCACAAAAGTAGATATTACAGCATCGTGTTCCAGGCTACCTGTGAATTGTACAAAGTTCATTCAACTTCATGTTTTCCAGGTTATATGTCTGCAGACATAGTTAAAAACCATTCCAAATGCCATTTTACTGAAAATGCACAGTTACTGTCTCAAAGAGAATCATAAAATTATAGAATAGAATTGTTTGGGTTGGAAGGGACCTTTAAAAGACACCTAGTTCAACTTTCCTGCAATGAACAGGGATAATTATAACTAGATCAGGTTGCTCTGAGCCCTATTCAGACTAACCTCAGTGTGCCCAGGGACATTCATCACCTCTCTGGACAACATATTCCAGTGCTTCACTACATTTGTAATGAAAAAGTTCTTTAAAATCCAGTCTACATCTTCCCCCATGATATAAGCATATAGAAAGGGCTGTGAACTAAACGCTCAGTTCTAGCTTATCTGAATTTTTCAAATCTTGGTAAAATGATTAGATTATTCTTCTAGAAATGGTTTTGGTGATTGTTTCTGGTAACTTCCCAGCAAACAGAGATTTTCACAACTAAAATTTTCTTAAGGAGTCCTGCTTCTATTTGATAGCTTCTGTGAGAAAAAGAGCTTTACAAGATTAGTGTCCCTCTGAGCAATTAAGTAGCAGGGTCCCCTAATCTCTGAAGTCATACACAAAACAAATTGAGAAGTAGATGTTGCTTCTCTGGGATCATAACAATTATTTATAGCTTTTAATACATGTGAGCTTACTTGGATCTGTCAGGATATCGTTTTGTGCTAGTGTCAGTAGGAGTAATTCTAACTGTCAGTGGAGTTGAGGAGGTGAAATTGGAATGATGACTAATATATCTTGATTTTCTTGCCTGTTCA
>JAPSGF010000003.1:33950492-33977463 GCA_035772895.1 Perdix hodgsoniae
AAGAAAAAGAAAAAAAAAAAGAGCTGAGAGAAATTTGAGAGATCTAAATTCTGTGTTTTTTCTCACTCTATTATAAAAAAAAAAAAGCAAATAAACAAAAACTCTGGTTCTTTTCCATGTCAAGATTATAAGGCTTCTCAGTTCTTATAGATCTTGTAAAATTATTTTATAATGAACTTCCACTTTTGAAAGTATTATAGGACAGAAAAGCATTTATGTTGATCTACTGTCATATGTATTATTATTATTATTTTAATCAGTTTTGACATAGGTCAGGATGCAGCCACTATCAGGGCTGTGGCAAGGCCATTTCCCTCTCACATGAAGCACACTGGGTGCCCCAGTGAAATATGCCTATGTACTATAACTTCTGGAGCCTATCCTACACCCATTTAGTGATACCTAGCACTGCATCTGCCACAGAGAGGGCAGGACCAGATCCAGCAGGATAGGTAGCAATCTGAGACAAGAGGATTTATGAAGCTGTAAAGCATTCAAGCCCTAAACCAAGACATGGACATTAAATCCATTTTCCACTTGGAAATGCCATGACTAAGGAGATTTAATTATCTATGGAACCATACCATTCCACAGCCATTTTGAATTTCCTTCTGTAAATGTGAGATCACAGAATCATAGAATAGCTTGGGTTGGAAGGGACCTCAAGGATCATCAAGCTTCAACCCCCCTGCAGCAGGCAGAGCCACCAACCTCCATATCTAATACTAGACCAGATCCCCATCCAACCTGGCCTTGAACATATCCAGGGATAAAGCATCCACAGATTCTCTGGGCAGCCTGTTCCAACACCTCACAACTTTCTTGGTAAAGAAAGGTCTTGTCTGAGCAATGCAGCTCAGGCCTTATCTCAATCCAAACAGAAAATCCTGACCCTGACTGAAAATTAAGCTTTCCTGAGGCTGGTCCATCAACAGTGCCAAGACCTTTCCCCTTGACAATGTTCCTGGACTAGATGCCAATGGAAAATGCTGCATCCTTGTTTAACATCATTCGTTTATCACATGGTGCTATATTTGGTCAGAAGAAGTGTGTTCTTAAACAAGAATCCCAAGTAGGGGCAGTAATAGTAATTACAAATAGTAATCATTAAAAGTGTTAGTATAAATAGGAAGAAATAGGAAGAAGTGTAAATGAGGGAACAGGTCATGAGTACAAATTTTGGAAACTAATGATCTTGCCTCTGTGTTTTCAAGCACACTGCAGTGTTGTATGGCTTTTGGTTGTTCTGCTGTTTTTCTCTTTGTCCCATCTCTCTCGCCTTCTATCTCTCTCTCTCTCTCTCTCTATTTATCTATCTATTTATTTATTTATTTATTTATTTATTTATTTCCCTCCCCCCTCTCCCCCCCCCCCTCCAGGCAGTTTTATTTGATAATGATGCTTGTTCACTTCGCCTGTTTGAACTGGAGGACTGCTTGCAGTTTTGCAGTTTTGACTCGATTGCGTTTGCCTCTCAGAGCCACTTGATGGCAGTCATTAGTGTGACAAAATCTTACGTACACCCATATGTGTTTGCCTGTCTTTATAATACATACAGTGTGAATCACCTCTTAGGATCACCAACATTATATTATCTGCTGCATTGTGCTTAGTGTGATTTGCACAATGATTTTTTTTTTTTTTTAATAGCTTTGCAAAACATTTCCCAGCTTACAAAGCTCTTCATCAAAAGTAAATTCAGTATGCAGTATGATGTGCTCTTGATGAAACCAGGCTGTTCCCAGAGACGGCAAGTAAAGTTTGCCAACGTTTTTTCACTGCCAGCATGATAAATTACATCCACAAAACAGCCTTCAAAATGTGTAGGTTTTGTATGTGTTATACTTGGATAATTCTTGCATATCATGTACAATGCCATTCAAAATATCTTCTCCCAGTAACTGCACATGCAGAAGTAGACCACTGCTGTGCACCAGGTCACACATCTAAGGATAATACGGGACACAAACTTCAGGTTATCAGCTAGAGGAGATGTTATAGTGAGTAACTATCTAAACTGTGGTCTTTTAACTTCTCTTAGAGATTTTGGACAAACCTACATCCCACTCTTTCCAAAAGAAAAACAACCCCAAATGAAAAGCATTTCCCTGATCCCTCAGAGGATGAAGTTGTGAACTAGAATTCATAACTGTGCATGGTAAGACATGGATTCAGGAGAGATAATGTCTTAAGGTGTGTTACAATTTCCTCTTCCCTCCCCTTGCCGCCTCTACCACTCCCAGAGGTGATAAATCACCTGGCTTTGCTCTCCCTGTAGGAGATAATCACCTCCTCATCACCTTTTTTTTTTTTTTTTTTTCCCTGTAAATCCTTATTTTTGCTTTACAGATACCAGGAACTTTTTCTCTCCAGTGATTTAACTAATTACCATATCAAGTTCAGCTCAGAACAATTGCTCTTAACCTGAATTTAACACTGGCAGCTGCTGCTTCTCTTTCAAACTGAAAAAAAAGCTTGTGTATCAGAAAGCATGACTATTTTTAAATTTCTACCAATCGGTTTTAAAAAGATTTTATTTTTCCCCAACCCTCACAAGCCTTTAGAAACATACAAGAGCTCTAGGACCATGGGCTATGTTTCATGCCTTGAGGATTATGGCAAATATTTTAAATGCAATTATTTGATATTGCATTTTCAAATGAATAAATTATCATTCCCTATTCAAATCTGGACTGAATTTTGGTGGATGATAGAAAGGTCATTGCTCCAAGGTAACTCTGCTCCACAAAGAGTGCAGAGTTGTTAGGTTGGGCAGTTGAATAGTGCCTGGGGTGGCAGACAGGAGATATGAGTCACTCCTGTCTGAACTCTTGCCTTGCTTTCAGCTTTGCACAGAGTCTGAACTCACTGCCCAT
Organism: Perdix hodgsoniae; assembly: GCA_035772895.1. NCBI lineage: Eukaryota > Metazoa > Chordata > Aves > Galliformes > Phasianidae > Perdix > Perdix hodgsoniae. The sequence continues at coordinate 33,953,369 of JAPSGF010000003.1, forward strand.
GCTACAGATATTCTCTTTCCATTGCACTCTTCCTTTCCAAGGAAGTAGGTTGCTCCAAAAGTAATGTCTCCTATTTATTCCCATGGAAACTGCAACAGATGCAAAGAACGTGATAGCACAGTTTGATAGAACAAATTCTCAGCTGCAAAACACTTTTTCATCATTGTCACCACCCTTGGTTATGAATTTTTGCCGGCAGTCAACAAGAACTGCATGCCGTGAAGCTGCACCATCAGAGGTGACCGACAGTTCATAGCTGCTGTGATGGTGTCATGGTTGGGAAAATGTTGTCCATACAATTCCACTTTCACCAATCTAAAAAGATGGAATTCAGAAGGTGCCAAATCTGTTGATAGGTGTGTCTGGCAATGTACTCCGTGGTCTGCAAACTGGCATGGGACCTGGTGCTTTGGTGTTGCAAGAGAAAGGCTTTCTTCTCTTGCCTGACTGGAAGTTTGGACCATCAGCTTAGATTAACAATGAAGTAATCAGATGTGATGGTATATCCACTTTCCATGAAATGCAGAAGGATCCCACCTTTCCTATTCCAAAAGACAGTACACATCATTTTACTTACCGAGAGCTGTATCTTGAACATTTTCTTTGATGGCAACTTCACCAACATAATAAAATAAAAGCCATTACCTTCTGAACAAACCTCATTTGCAGTAGGAAGAAAATTGTCAGGTTATTTGATTAAAGAGAAATGATAATAATAAGCGCAGATCAGAAGAGGATCAGAGGAACAACAAGTGAAGGAGCTCAAGAAGATTTGATAATCATTGGAAATGGAGCACAGTGAACTGCTTGCTCTTAAAGTGTCTAGAGGAAGGATTAAAGCTGGAGAAACTGAAGTGTGAAAATCACTTTCCTGACTAATCCCTGAATTTGCTCAGTGCAGCTTGTTCTCCGTCCTTACCAAATTCCAATTCTGACTGTGATTTGTATGGTTATGCCTTGAATAAGACAACTTGGTTAGAGATGGAAACATGGCAAACTGGTTCTCTGGGAATGGGATGGTAGAAGCTTCACTCTATGCTCCAAAACCCAGTAAATCCTCAACCTCAAAATGAAGTACTCAGCAGAAGCCATGCAGGAGGGCAAATGACAGGAACAGTCTGTATGATAAATCACTTGTGTTTGCCACAATGGTTCCCTTTCTGAAATTTCACCAAATCAGAGCCAGAGGAGTTGGAAAGAACTATGTAGATTATCTATCTGTTCCAATCCCCTCAAGTTTGCTGGGATGAAATAGAACTCTGATAACTCCCTACTGCTTGGAAAGCATAATAAATATATATATATAAATATATATAAAGGAAAATAAATAAATATCAAGTCCTCCCTCTGGAAACGTCTGGAGAAAGAGTCCTTTGTTCCTGCCTCATGTTGCAGCATGGTAGATTTAGCAACTGTCCCCATGACATTGGGTGGGGTAAAACCCTTCAGAGAAAAGCCTTTGAAGAGATAACCTGATTTTGGAAGATTTATAATCTTTCTCCATTTTTCTATGCCTTGCAATATCAGCAGTGCTCATAGGTGTAAAATTAAGAGCAGCGTACCCAGACAAATAAGATACTTCTCCGAAAGGAAAATCAGTTCACCTTTCTCTGTTCAGTCTGATGCTGTGTACAGCTGTTTTCTTGCTGAGCCTAAGACAGAGGCGCTGTTTTGGTCTTTTACTCTATTTATTTATTTATTTATTTATTTATTTATTTATTTATTTATTTATTTTCAGGCTGACATAATTTCTCTGTTGTAGTCCCCTCCCTACTTTTTAATAAAGAAATTACAAGGCAGAATCACTCTTTGAAAAATGATGTCTTTCAGGCTGAATGGCTTTATTAACTATGAGACAGCCTCTTTGAAACCATGCTATTATGTCTGTCCCACTCATCCTGAAGAAGTATTTGCCTCTGCATTTGAAGTTTACTGAAAGATTTATGTGGGAATTTGCACTGCACTGCGATTTCTGTCAATTTTAATGTTTCTTAAAATATAACCACTCCAAAATCAAGATACTACTCAATGATTTTTATGCTGAGGGTTTCTATTTAATTCCTATCAACAGAAGTATCTGGAATTTCTTCGTCTGTCTTTTATGTCATCGACTTAAATACCAGCAAGTTGAAAATGCCGTAGACCTGAAGATCCGCTAAAATCCATGTATTCTCCAGTAAATGTCTGGTTCAAGCTCAATAAAGGGACTTGGAAAATTCAACTCAACTCTTTTCTGATACAAACCTGGGTACTACCACAAATGCTAGTTGCACAGAAGACACTGAACTATTACAAACAGCAGCTACATTCATTTGGAGAAATCCCATCTTCATGAGAACTGTTTGGAGGAACTGCCCGTTCAGGAGGGTGACATTATGTCTGATCTGCTTGAGTTGTTCCACCACCACAGCCCATAGTAGTTGTTGTTTGCATGCATGCTCTCTGTGTATCTCAGAACATTGGACAGCACCTTGTCCACGTAAACAGCGTTTGGAGAATTGACTTGAGCTCATTGACATGACCAAACTGAGCATTGTGACATACCAGCAAAATCACATTTCAATCTGGATGAATTGTATTCCTTATCATTTTTTTGCTGTTTTGTTTTGTTTTTCTGAAGATTTACAAGTATCTTACTTTCATTCACATTTCCAAGAGGAACAGCTGACAACTCTCTACCAAGTATGTATGTTTACAAAGTACCTTTTGCATAGAGTTGAACACTCTTTGAGAAATTATTAGCCCTCTATTTCAGAGGTCTCCAACTTGTATTGCCAAATGAAGTGGCACAATGTGGACATGAAGCTAATTCTGTGCAATACAGACAATTTTCAAGTTTTCTGAGATTCTGATTACAACCTCCACATTCTTCAGACAGATCTGTTCTATGTAAATATCTAGGTGCTGATTATAGATTCAAAACCATGACTAATTTTAAAGGATAATCTAAGGTACAGTCCTGAATTCTCTACTCTCAAAGAAAATCATTTCAGACATGCTGAACACAGTCCAGCTTCTATAAGTACCAGCAGCCTACAACTCTGAAAATCTATAGCTTTTCTACAAAGCCCCACAGTTATTTCCTCTGATCTGTTTGTTTTTCAGACAGAAAAAAAACCTGTATTTATCAGAACACCACTACACATGCATCCTACAATAGCCTACAAATATAAACTATGGGATCCTTTTTCTTGTAACATGCTAAGCCAGGCCTGATACCTGTTTGAAGACCATGGAGCACTTTGCCAGTCTTGGTGGTTAGTCCTACCACACCCACCATGTACTCAGGATTTGTTGCCTTCTGACTTCCAGGGCTGATGGAAGATAGACTACATTGAAAAATAGTGTTTTGTAACTGTGTGTGTGCTCTATCAATTAGTGTTATTGTGCTCTTTGTATCTGTTGTTTCCATGGAAATAGACAGGAGGCATTACTTTGAGAGAGACTTATGTATATAAGATTTTCACTTATACAGCCTGGTCATCCTTCCTGACCCTTCCTACACGCAACACATTTTCTGATGCAGATAATGCTGAAATAGTTGTTTTGGAGTGACCTGAGGAGCTTTGTCTTGCTAACAAAGTCCAAGCACTGTCTTGTACTTGATGAATGCTGTCCTGTTTGAGTTTTGTGTTTCATGACTGTTTGAATACGTATATATATTTTTACATTTTGTGTTGCCATCTTTGATTCTTTCTTTTTCTTTTTTTTTTTTTCTTTTTTTTTTTTTTCTTTCCCCCAGTGGAAATCTAAATGGTAAATACTGAAGATCATTAGATATAGGCACACCGACTCTAATATTTGTTTTTAGCTAAGCTGCAGGCAAGCAACTTTAAAGTTAGTATTCTGGACAACTCAGTCCTGAAAAGGCTGTTTTATTTTTTCCCTTGATCACATGTCAGATTTTCACAGCAGTGTGTTTCTTTTATTTCTCTTTGGAATAGTCAGAGCAGACAAAATGAAGAATGATTTGTAGCCACAGTGTTCATCTTTCTAGCCAAGGTAGAAGCTTCCACCACTAGTATCTCACCTACAGTGTGTGCAGGCAACTAGGGGCCCAGGAGATATGTCTTAACAGATCTTTGAAATCATGATAACACACACTAATCCTCAAGTATGATTTTCAGATTAAAAACAATAATAATAATAAAAAATCTGCTATTAATATGTGATGTTCCAGGAGATGTGTTGAATGTCAATAATGATCAGAAGCTCTGGTAAAGCCACCAGTGCCTCAGCACAAACTGTGAACTGTTATGTGCATGCGAGACATTCATTTGCAGTACTTTCTCTAAACAAATTCAGAAAACATTTAAGATGTGTGGAAAGAGCCATGTGAAATTCTTTCAAAAATTCATTTTAGTTTGAAAATTATGTATTTTATAATTTTCCACTGGAAACACCAAGAGTTTCAAAAACACTGTTTTGTTCCTTTCAGATATTCAGGCTGTGTGTGTGTGTGTATGTGCACTTCATATGTGTTTGGACTTTTTTTTTTTTCCCAATCTGCAAAATATTTGAGGAGTGAGAGAACAGATTGCTATTAAAAAATATTCACTTGGCCTAAACTAAAATTAAGAAAAAGAAGCCTAAAGCTTGAATCTTTTAAAAAGGACTGAAACTGTTAGTAAAAAACTTTTACTTTGCTTTTCCTTATTTTTAGCCTACAATAGCTTTGAATTAAGTTTATTTTGTTTATATCAAATAGTAAACATGGATTCGTAACAGCTAGGAAAAAAAATTAAAAAAAATCAAACCCTAAGCAAATCTGATGGCTAATATGATTAGATCTACCAAGCTATATCTACAAGCTCCACGCCTTTCCAACATGCAATGACTTCAGCTCACTCAGAGTCTGGGTTAATTTCATCAATTTCTGCATCTGTTTGGTACTTAACCATGCAGTTTGTAGCAGGGTGGTTACAACAACAACATCTCATAGTGTTGTTGCTATATACACTTTGGACTTTGATAACACAGTCTTGCTTCCTGGGTGGGCTGCATCTCTTTTAAGGGGGTTATTCTGATTTAATTACAGGCTGTGATTGTATACATTCACTGGATGGTTATGTCAAAAACCACAGAGCTCTGAGCCTCCCTAGTTTCTCTCAGATTGAAATAAATTGTTTTCCAAGTTTACTGGTTGAGGTGGAGTTGCTGTCTGTACGCTTTAATTGGCAGTTATCTTTCTTTCAGGTGCTAAACTCTGAGCAGGTGTGAGGAGACACTGCATCAGTGCATCCATGCAGCATATCAGCAGAAGGGCTGGGAGGCTTCTGCTGGTGTCTGGGAGACACGCAAAAATGTGACATTTCCCTCTTGTGAAAGAAAGAAAAAAGAAAAGAAAAAAAAAAGGGGAAAAGGGGGGGGGGGGGGGGGGGGGGGGGCTGGAGGGGAGAAATCAATATATAGGTATTAATGTGCCTTTGTGAAGATTCAAAACAGATGGGGAAAAGGTCAAGGATTCTTTGTTGCTAAGTGCGTTTCTATGACAACTGCAATATGTACGTTATGCGTGAGCAATCATTTGTTCCAGTTGCTGGATCATTAAAGGGCCAGCATTTCCCTCAGCACTGGGAATGTTATTTATGGCTTATTTACTTTTTCTTTACCCCTCTTTAAGCTCAGATTCAACAGGTAAGACTCAATGAATACATGAAAATCTAAGTCAATCACAGCATGCTACACCATAGGGCTGGTTGAGTCTGGATTACATGGTGAGTGCCTTAGAGGATGCTGAGGAGCTTAGAAAAGAGATTAGGGAGATTAATTTAGATCCAATCACACAGTTAAATTTGTACACTCATGATGGTTGGCTGTGCTGGATGCATTTTCTGTAGAACTTATGACTTGAGAGACATGTGACTGGTCTCTCTTCAGTCATCTGTAACATGAGAATAATGGTAGGCACAAAGACTTGAAAAACCTTTGGACAGCAAATTAAAAAAATAATTAACAGAATGCTGATAGAAAGCAATTTTTTAATATATTTTTTTATTTTTTATTTTTTTCATACATTGAAATAAGAGGACAAAGCCTTTTTCAGCACAGCATGGGAATCTGGACCAAGAAGCACAAAGATTTTTATTCACAGTAATCAACTTTGTGGATATGTTGCAGTTATCTAATTTTGATTTTCTAACGTCATTTAATTAAAACAACTAAAAATAACAGCATAAAGCACCAAGCCAAGTAAACAAAAGCAAAGTTTGGGAGCAGGGATCCAATCCTGGAACAGATCAACATCTGTTGCCAGTGACATTGAAGCTCATGTTGTGTATTGGGTAACATTTCTGTTCTTTTTGTACCTTGAAATAGGTGATCATGTCAGTGTCTCCATCAGTCTTTTGTGGTTTTCATTCAGTGCTCTTGCAGATATGCAGAAAAGCTTCTCCGACTTTCAATATGACATCATTTTTTTTTTTTTTTGCTTCGTCTGCTTGTGAAGTTTTGGCACCCTTCAGTAAGGATATATATGTTGGTTTTTTTGTTTGTTTGTTTGTTTGTTTTTTCTTGCATGTGTCAACGCAGCATTTACCTATTGGTTAAAATAATGTAGAAAAAGAAACAGTCCTACAGAAAAGTCTCAGTGGGAATGTGTTTAGTGAGACTGATTCTCTAGATGATGTTTCCCAGAGAAGTTGTGGATGACCTATCCCTGGAGCTGCTCAAGGCCAGATTGGATGGGGCCCTGGGCAGCCTTAGCCATTGCATGATTGTTGACAATCCCTCCCATGGCAGAGGAGATGGAAGTAGATGATCTTTAAGGACCCATCCAAGTCATTCTATGATACAATGATATCTGATTCTTGTCTAGAAATTAAGATGTTCACTGTTCATAGCTGTGTAAGATTTTCATTTTCAAGCTCACTATGCAAGCCCATCACGCCTAAAAAAATAGAATTTGAGGGTAATAAATGTGATGGAAAAGTTTTATGCAATAAAAATTCAGATCTTGCTTTGTAGCAGACATGGCAATCTAGACTTGCCATCGCAAGACTTGTCTTTACCAGAAGGGAGGGAAATTTTTGGACTGCCATGACTTGCATTGGCAAGGAAGCAGAGTTAGCATTATTTAGCAGTTGGAAATCGTATTAAAATGAAGACTTCGGTACTGAAAGCCAGTTAGTAACACAGGCCTGACTAACATCTCTTTTGTATACTTCCTGACAAATTACCTTCTTCTTTTGCTCAGATTTTCCCCCCTCCCTTTTCCTTTGTTGCAGCTGGTGGGAGAGAACAAAGCAAAATGTCTGCTCTGCGTTCTGGATCCTGTCCATCTTGCTTTACCATATGGAGTGATAATGGGCTCTGCTTCTCAGATCTTATTTTGAGAAAGATATCTTTGAGAAAACTGTTATGGATAGTATTTATTAAATTCAGTGGAGAGTGTCAGGAACAAGACTAAGCATTCTGCAAACTGAGCATCCTTCAGTGATTTAACATCAGTGTAGTTGGCTTTCTGGAAGACTAGGTTCAGCAGCCCTCTGCATCACACAGTTATTTATCCCACAGTTTAAGCTTTTCACAGCCAGCCATACAATGACTTTCTTCTCACTGCCTAGTAGTTTGGTAGTATGGTAGTATTTGGTATAATACAGCAGCATTTGATAAAAGAAAAGTTTATTCCCCATTTTCCAGGCACAGCCAGGTGAATTATTAATTAGGTCAGAGTTTCAGCTTCATATCTGTGCTGACGGATATGGAGATCTAGACTTGCATCTGTTCCAAACTGAGGACAGACAGCACAATTTAACAGTGTACGGTTGGAGTGAAATGTCACAAGGGTAGTTCCTGTACTGGATCACTTGTGTTTGTAGAATAGTAACTAGGAGGACTTGGGAAAAATGAATGTGATAGTAAGCATTTCTGCTGATAGAGCAGTTGAAGGAGAACAGAAACAACTTGTACAAAGATGTGGAGATGGAATGGAAGCCCATGCATTGATATTTCTGTGCATCTCAAATTAATTATCTCAGGTTAACTGAATCTGGTGTTTTCCAGAAAAAGGTGATTTCTGGAGTCTTGAAAGTCAGCTGCAGTTCCTAAATCAGGCAAAAAAAGTGTCCTCACTGACAAATGTTTTCATTCAGGTATATGAGAAAAGTTAAGCTGCAGTCTTATTAATTTTGTCATTTTTTCCTCAACCTCAAGTATACTATGTGGCCTAGCCCTGTAAAAGAGACCAACTTCGTCCCATTTTAAAGCTACTGTATTTAATAGTTGACATTCTTTAGAAAGACTTGGAAGCACTCACAATTTCCCTTTTACATACATCAATTTCTTCAAACTTTGACTAGAATATGCAGAAATTTTACTCCCATTGTAAAATCCAACTTCCTTATAAGCAGTAATCTTCTTTACCACTTTGTGTGTCCAAATGGTGAGGAATTGATCTTTTTTGTGTTACTGAGGGAAAAATACCATATTTATTATGTACTCTATGTAGACACATTTGAGCTAGCTGGATATGAGTTGTACGGAACAAGACTACTCATACTTCTTCAGGACAGTGCCCAAGCTGTTAAGCCTTATTTCTGTACACATGGGCAGTAAAATCTCAATTTTCATTCTTTTACTGAACACCTACATTTCTACTAGCTCTCAAAAACAGAGAAAATCACCACTGAGAACTACTGACATTCCCATGAGCTCTCCTATCCCATCACATTTTTGGAGAAAATGAGCTTCATATTATTTGTCAGCCTGCCTACATGTGAGATGTGAAGCACTTCTTTGCATTCCACTCTATTTCCTGACTTTCTAGAGTCTTTTAATTGTATTTGCCAAGGAGTATAAAAGATACCCACATCTTGTGTTCTCATTGTTCTTGTCTTCCTCTTCTTTCCAGTCGGTTAAGGATGTAGGCTCTGAGCTTCCCATGTATCAGTAACTCCTAAAGTCTTTTGTTCAAGTATAAGCATACTCTGCACCACATTGCAGGTATGATGTTACTCACAGATTACTACAGGTGTGAAAAAAGTAAAAACAAACAAACAAACAAACATAGTAGAATTTATCTTCATTTACAAGACTATTAGCTATTTACAAGACTGTTAGCTAAGAAGACAGCAGAAAAATGAAGTACTAGTTATAACAATAAACAACAACATGTGAGAATGTCAGAGAATAGCGCAGTTCAGAAATGTAAATATTAAAAAGACTTTGTAAGAAAAACTTCTGTTTTGCAAGGCATATGCTGAAAAATGAGTATTAAGACAAAACAAACAAACAAACAAAAGCTTCACCAACTCAAGTACGTTAATTAAAAAGGTGTTTTAAATTTTTTATTAATTATTTTGATGTTCCCTTTTTACCCTCTGCAAACCTCCGTGAATATGATAGAAAGATCTGGTAGAAGTCAAAGCCAAAAGAACCAACCTAACAACTCAAACAATGAATGAGATCTATTGGACTAGGAAGCTGTGTTTGAAACACTGACAGACAGCCTTTCTGTTGATAAAAGTGCCCAGCACTGGGTGCAGGTATACAGAGAGCAATATCAAGCTCCCAAAATATTAGGCAGTTCTTCAAAAAGCCCCCAGGATTGCACTGGCAACACAGAAAACTGCAAGATGTCAACTCAACTGACAGGTAGCCTCAGGCAGCCAGCACAATTTAAATGTCATAAACACTGCTCGTGCCATTTGGCCTTAATCAGTTTTTGTTCATTTTTTAAGAAGAGAAATATCAAAGTTGAAGAGATTTGCAATATTTATTTTGTTAATTGCTTAAAAATTTTGCTGGTACTTAGCCCCAGGGTGTAACTTTTATGATTTATTGTGTATCATTGTTGTGAAATATTTTTCTTACATTGAATAATTTCAACATAGCTTTCTCTAATGGCAGGGTGATTTCATTGCAATCAGTAATAAAACTCTCCTTAATTCAAGAGAATTGATAAGGAAACACTCTGTGGGTTTCTGATAGTTTCTTTGAATAATTATTTAATTATACTTCCACACTTGCCTTTTTTTTTTCAAAAAAATATAATTTATTGCTTTAAGAAACCCGAGTAAAATTTCTGTGTCTTAGGATTGCTGTCAGAGAATTCAAGGAGGCATAAACTCAAAACAGCAGGCAGGAAAAAATCCGTATGAAATTAAGGATGATTTCTTATTCTTCAAAATTAAAATCTAAATTTATTTACATCTAAGTTGCTAATAATTTTTCCAGTAATCAAAACAATTTTTATTTTATTTTATTTTATTTCATTTTATTTTATTTTATTTTATTTTATTTCCCAAGACACACTGAAGGTAACTGTGGACTCCTGTGCCAGAATGTATTAGAGAAAGTACAGGCTGACCTGTACTAAATTAACCATTTAGTCCATGGGTGTCCAACCTTTTGGCTCCCCTGGACTACACTGACTGCAGAGGAATTGTCTTGGGCCACATACCTGTAGGTTTCTCTGAAAGTAAAGCATCTTATCTATTTCCATGTAAGTAATGATAGATACAAAGAACACAATAACACAGTTCGATTGAGGAAATTCTCAGCTACAAAACACTATTTTTCCACATAATCTTAACCATGAGCTGTGCATTCTTACCAGCCATGAACAAGAGCCTGCTTGTAAAAATGTGTATCAGCAGAGCTGACCCACTGTTGCCGTTGTCAGTTCTGAAGCACAACACTAACTGCTTCCCTGCACTCACATCCACTGTTTGGTCTTCACAAATGTTCAGCAAGAGTAGATGAATGTCACTGGGTGCAATTTTTTTCACATGGAGGAATTCAATGCCACACCTTTGCTTCATATGCACTTCCATGTTAGACACCATTTTGTTGGACTGCCCTTCTGCTGCCATCTGTTGCACAAAAACAAAATGTGATGAAATATTGTCTTACTGTTAGCTGTGCTGGGCTGCATGCAGGCCTCAGGTTGGACATGCCTGATTTAGCCATTTAGTGTCGTCAGCCATTTAAAGAGAGTTAATCTTTTAAAAAAAGTACTATCATCAGAACTCTTGCCTATCTTTTCTCATGTAAATAAGAAATTCTCTCTAGGAGATTTTTTACTCCGTATAATATTTATTTGTCTCTCAATTATCAGTTTTGTTTTGCATTAATTCAAGTTCAGCATATTTTCAAAAAGTCCTCATGCAAGGATGGATCACACAGATCTTTTTCTCTCAGTGGATCTTCGTGAGTTGAAGATGAAATAGGTTAATACAATGGTTGCTTTCTGGTTCCTTTTGTAGACTGAATCTTGAAAGTATATGAGTACAAAACCAAGCAGTTTGTGCTGATAGTATTGCTGATTTCAGTAATGGGCTTTCAATTGTGAGCATTTGCAGAGAAGTAATTGAGGAGTGAATATATTTGCTAAAAAAGAAAGAAAAAAAAAAAAAAAAGAAAGAAAGAAAGAAAGAAAGAAAATGACTCAGAAAGACTAAATGCTGTTTGTACTGAAAGAGTTGAGTTGAAAGAACTCGAAAGTGAGAATGTGAGTTTCAGGATCAGAAAAATAATAATGAATAATAGAACACTGATTTAATTGGGATACCACCAACCTATAAGGAAAATATTACAAGCAGGCATTAAGTCTCTTAAAAAGGCCCAAGAACTACCTTTGTTTACATATACATATGTAACAGCTCATAGTTTTAACTGATATGTGTTGAAAACTGTATTTCTTTAAGAGTGAGGAAAGAATGGAAGAAATACCCATGAAATACCCATGAAGTCATTGCAATATGGATACCCAAGCTGCTGGGGAACAATTTAATGTGTAGAATATAGAGATGATGCTAAAAAAGTCTTGTCAGTAAAGCAGATTTTCAAGAAAATGTGATGCTTTTGATAATTATATTTTTTTTCTATCTATCTATCTATCTATCTATCTATCTATCTATCTATCTATCTATCTCTCTATCTATCTTGTATCCAGAATGGTGCAATGTATTTGATAGTTTTTAAGGTTACATGCTGATACTAAGAATGCACACGCAAATCAGTATTAATGGAAGTAATGATTTTCTATGTTTAATATATCAATATAATGTGGTTTCTTCACTGACAAGTAATACACATTCCAGAGGCAATGGTAAGATGATATTAAGCCCCATAGCTCACCATCTGACTGTCAGGAGAGCAAGCATACCATTAACTGCTGTTTAAATATCTTCAGTGTGTTTAAAGAGATAGCTTATTAACCATCCAGCATCCTTCTACTTTCAATATAGAACAGGAGCTAATGACTTCTCAAGTGTCAGTTTCTGGTATCTGGAAGATTTAATGGGATGTATGCTACATAATTTTTAGCAGGTTTGATAAATTCAGGGGAAATGACTATTCCTGGAGTTGTGTTTCTGTGATAACCAGGATACAGGCTGTTACCCACTGGAAGGAGGTGGTCTATCACTGCCAACATCGCCAGCAGTTTTATTAAGAAGTGGAATTACACTAAGACAGTGGGAGGGAATTTCACAAGAAAACGTGCTTGAAAAAGTGCCAAGTTCAGACTTGATCAACTATTTGTTAATGTGATTAAACCAAGATTAAGAATCATAGTCAGTGGTAGTCAAATGTGAAGAAAACTCTAGGAGAGTGTGGGGAAGAAGGTGAAGAGTTATAACAGCTTAGGTGGTAAATAGGTCCTTGGGAGGGCGGAGGAAAGGGAAGAAATGGCATGTTCTTGACTTTATGGGCATTTTGATTCCTTGAAAAATTATATCTCTTTATAACTTTGTATGTGTAAAAGCATGGTTCCCACATTCTGCACTCTGTATTTGAGTATTAGGAACCTTGTGTTCTGAAGTACTATCAGCCTATAACTGCGTCTAAAACCAGTTATAAAATGAATATCTTGAGTGATCAGAGATTTCACCGTGCGAATTACATAAGCACTGAATGTGAAGGAGAACAGAAATCACCTGTGGGGCAATCCCCTGTCTAAGTTATGCTAAGATTATATCAGAAATCTGATATAAAATCTCTGTGCTAAGTTATAGCATATTTTCCATCTCTTTTCTCTCAATCCTTAATAACACTCCAGGGTGAAGCTACTGGGAGCTTTCTCTTTGACGCCACCGACAGAATTCATCCTTCATGCTCTGTATTGCCTTTTGATGAGTAGGATTTCTTCCTTCCAAATTTATCATAGCAGAATCTATGCATTAAATTTTGTCAACTTAATCACAAATAAAAGAGTTTAATGTTTTATACTGTGGGTTTGATGTAAGGAATTCCCAGATGATGATTGCGCTCTTTACCTGAATATAAAATAAAAATCCAGATGTCTGTTCTACTTGGGGTGGAATGTTCAGAACGAGATTCTTAATTACAATAAGCTTCTTTGCAAATGGGTCCAAAAGACAACATCTAGCAGGGTGAAGCAAATTGACGATCTCTTGGGGTAGCTTAGATCCCCACTTGGTACAAACTGTCAATTCACTCCACCCAATGAAATTACATGTTTTTAAGATAAATTTGAACTTTGTCCCTGGTTCCACTGGCATTACAGGGACGTCTAAGAATTTAATTATACTTCTGTTAATTTCTGCATAACCTCTTACCACTTCATTTCTATCTAGAAAATAAGAATATAAATAAATAGAACTATAAAATTACAAATCAGAGTAAATATTTGCATTTCTATTATCCAAATGAATACCTTTTCACTGGTGGTTCAGTAACCCTTATACTAAGTGGTCCATTATGTTGACGTTTGTAAGAATACCTGTGTGAGTGAAGCCTCTTTATAGAAGATCGAAGCTCTTAACTGTTATCTATGTAAATAGATTGTGCCAGCACTCACAGTTTTATCTTGAACATCAATGATGGGTTATTTTTAAATGCCCCTAGTTCATGGTTAACAAAGTGACTTGGGAGTTTTATCTTAAAAAACAAAGAAAAAAGAAACAAAACAAAACAAAACAAAAAACTGAACAGAAAGTAAAAATTAAAGAGGAAAAAAAAAAAAAAATACAGTTACTAAGCAAAGACAAAAGCCTGACCGCTAAATAAGATCTCAGAGGAAACAAATCTGCTGATGCATGTTTAATTCAAAACAAGCTACTGCTGAATAAAGAATGCTATCATATGACTTAGTAGATTAAAAGTGCTTATCAGTGTTGTTTTTTAAAGGATTAGAGTTTTATAATAAAGACAATTTCCAAGACAGTTGGTATCATTGTGATAACCCATCGAGAGGTCCCATTGTACCACAAATACAGGGGAATAAGCTTATGTTTTTTTAGTGCCTTTTTTTTTCAACTCCTGTTGCCACTGGTCATGCTATACTTCACTGTCCTGCAACCTTTGTTTCCCTCCCTCCCCCCTTTTGATTTGATTTTTATTTTCTTCTGATTTAATTTAATTTATTTATTTGGGAATATTGTAATACTTTTAGAGTTTATTCAAATGAAACAAATGTGAGCATAGCCTTGGCTTCTTTTTTTCAATAGAAGATATCATTACTATGTGTTAAGAAGTGTACAGAAAAATTGATGTACCCAGCTATTTCATTTTTGCTGTGTACATAAGCTACTAAACGCAAAAAATGTTCATCTTTTTATTGCTTGCTTTAGTAGGAAGCACAGTCAGCTTCCACTAACCCATTAAATAGGCTGACAGCTGATTCTGATGTCTGCAGAACTCTTCAAAGAACAACTAGCAGTTCACTGCTGTACTTCTACAAGCAAACAGATAACACTTTTTATGATTTCAGATACAGCTGGAAGACACAATTAACCCTGTCTTCTTTATGTGTCTGCCCCACCCCTGACCTGGAGAAGTAGCTTGGGACCTGATTTTGTACTGAATGCTATTTAATAACTGAGTCATTACAGTGAGATGCCAGGTAAGCGTGAAAGTATTATGCCATCTTACTTACTGCCCATTCCTGATTTTTAAGAAAAATAATCTAGAAATATTTATCTATAACAAACCCAACTGCTCTTGCTATCTATAGATTGTGTTATTTGTTGTATTACATCACTGAAGAAATAAGTTAATCATTCTATCATCATGCACAGAAATGCAAAGCAGTTTGAAATATGGATGTAACTCATTCTACTGCATGTGTTAGAAACACAGACCTTTGGAATAGCTGGCACAAAAAGACAACTGCCCTTTAGAATGAAATGTTACCACCAGTTTCATGTGGGCAACTGGCGAAAGTGTACCAGAAAAGGAGCAATGAGAAAAAAGGCACATAAAAAGGGGGAGTCACTGATGTAACAATCTGTCAACTGGGAAAATAAGAACAGTTCTCTGTAGTGTTAGTCAACTGATTTATCTAGTTTTATCTCACTCTTTCAACTTCCATGAGCCACCTATCTTGATACTTCCCAACAGATTTAAAAATGGATAGGTGTCTATATGGAGAGTCCTCTTACAGTCAATAGAGATTTAGGGTTTAGATTTTCCCACATTCAGAGCTAACTGAAATGTCTTCAGGTTTTGTCTACCTGACTTTAAACTGCTACTCAGAAATGATCTCATGTATTAGCTGCCATTCACTAGAAATATTTACACATATATGAATATCATACAGCCTCTTAAATTACAGCAGGGTCTGCATATAGGTAAATAAAGTCTGAACCAGGGATTAGATTGCAGAATATCTCAAGCTCCACTGACTTTACTCAATAGATATCCATTGAACTGGGAACATCTGGATTTATCTGTCTGAAACTTGAAAAACTCATGCAGATTAGAATAAATTTATTAAAAACAATAGATTGAGTAGTCATTAGCATTTTAATGTTAATGAATTTTGAAAAATGAATTGTGTTTTTTATTGTTTCATAAACTAAGATACATATGATACATTTAATTTCTTAGGTGAATTTTAGCCTCTGAGAATCATTGCTAGAGACATTATGACAATAATTACCTTCTGTAGGGAACTGCTTTTCTCTTCTTTATAGAATGACAGCATAAGTTTACACTTTCACCGTTTCAGAAGCAGCCCTAAGGCCTACTTTGCCAGCTGTCTTCAGTGCTAACAGTATCTTGGGCCATAGTGGTTATCTTCTAGATGACCACCTGGTGCTAGTGGAGGAAAAGCCTGTCATGGTTTTATGACTTTTGGTTATCAGTATTCCACATCATAACATCACGTAGTGCGCTGGGAGTTAAAATGTTAGTGTTCCAGTTCTGGGCACCTGTCCTAGAAGAGAAGAAAAACTACATTTCCCAGAAGATTGTTTGCTGTGTTCTTATAATTTCTTCTCAGGGGGAACAGATATAAGGCCTTGGTAGGTCATCTGAACTTTTCTTGGCTCTACTCTCCTCTCTGCTGCTTATCCCAACTGCACACATCACTTCAGCATTAGTGTAAAGCTAGTGTAAAGCTGAAGAGCTTTTGGACAATCTTTCATTATATTTGATTTATTAGCTTTGATTCTAATTATACTGTATTATAGTGTGTTATCTTGCATTCCAATACCATATTTAGTAAATTAGTTTGTTCCTGCTCAGATCGTTGCTGCTGCTATTTAATTATTTTGGGGTTCTCTGTTTCCCTTTTCAGGAGGCATGGATTTTGTGAAATCCCTCCACCCCACTTGTCATGGAACTGGGCCAAACCAGCCCATAAACCATTGATTTTCCTACTGAATTGAACTGCTCCCTAGTGTACGTCTATTTGCAGCACAAATGAAGCCTAAAAATTTAAGATTATCAAAAACTGTTTGTTCCCTAAATCCCTGCATTTCAGAATCTGTTTCCATACCAGATGAAAAGATGATGGAGAGAAAGGAATTAATTCTGGGTCTCAATTTACCTTTTATTTCTTTGTTATTAACTGAGAGTAGACCTATAAGAGAACTGCAAAGTAAATAAAGCAACTCTTAGTATGCATATTTTCCTTTAGTAGTAAATTCACCATCACATCTAGCCACTAGCTAGCTAGAATGGTTTGTGTCTATAAGAAATGACAAAAAGCATAAAGAATTATCTATTTAACAGTAATACTGATCAAAATGTGAAAAGCTTAATCACTACGATGCTTCAAACCCTGAAAATAATTGGCACATGTAATGAGAAAGCCACAGAACTGTGGTTGCCTGGGTGATTTCACTGTCAACTCTGACCACCTCTGTGGAGTTGAAATGACTTTTCTTTGAAGACGGATGACAATTTGCCATGTTAGTCCACTGTCCCAATAAGCTAAATCTTTGTTCTTGTCATCTTGTTGCCAAGGCACTCCCAAAGCAGGAGGCATTTCTGCTTTGTTACCCTGCATGGCTGACATGTTAATGGCTGTGTCCTCAGGGAAGTAGCACAGATATCACAGAGAGGAGGAATGCACAATGTATCCCAAATTCTTACGCGCTAAGCAGAAGATAGCACAGTAAGGTTGCCTTTCCCCATCCCTCTTCTCATGCATTCTTCTTCCAGTGATATAATCTCCAATACAATTGCAATGGTATGAACATGTGGTCTCCACTTCTTCTCCAGGGATAACTTTTGCATTGCTGGGATACCAGGTGAAGATATAATTCAAGTTCAGTATGATGGATAATCAGAAAAGATGAAAAAATCTGCTGTTTTGCTTTTTCACAATACTCAACTCCTCTGTGAATATTTAAAATTCATTAAAAGGAAATAAAAGGTAAAATTCTATACACCCTATTTATTTAAACAAAATATTACCTTTTACCTTACTTTTTTTTTCTTTTTCTTTTTTTTTTTTTCTTCAGAGTTTCTTGGCACTAAGAAACAGATTGATATGAGAATGCCAAGTATGCTAACGTGACTGTAAGAATTTGGATTTACAAGGAACAACAAAAAGAGAGAAAATTAAGGAGAAATGTTGTAACTGCAGCCCACTAAGTTCCGAATGCTGGAGGAATGGGGCTCATTGGAGACACTGGAAGACAAGAAAAAAATATTTACAATAAAGGGGAAAACAATGAAGATACATACTTGGCAGAAACTCTTTTGTGGATGTTGTGCCTGGTGTTGCTAATATGTCATACAAAATGTCCAGGCATTCTGTGAAATAAATTCTTCAAAATGTCAGATCTGATTCTTGGGCATGAAATGACAAGCTGAATGAAACCAAGATTTAACTGTTTGAGAAATATTTAATGGCAATTTGTTGCTGCACTGTTGTACACGAGGAATAGCCAAACCTTTTCCTCATAAAGAAAATTAATGGTGTAGAGATCAATCCTCATGAAATAATTGACACATTTGCAAAGTTAAAGGAATGCAACTCATTGATCTTGATCCCACTACCATCCAGAAGGCAGCAAAAAGTCAAGTTGTGGACTATACTGTCTAGCCTGACAAAGAGCTTGATTTGCAATCTTATACATTTTGGAATAATTATTCCTGTTGGAATTCTGTCTTACTGTAGAAGGTGAGACAGTTCAATTATTTAATCATACCATCACTTTCAGTTAGAAAGGCCAGTGCTAGAGCAAATGTGCTTTCTGTATAATTTATACCAATACTTAACCTCGTAGGTCTGTTCCCTGTTTGTGAGTCTTCAGTTATGTATCAAGAATGTCAAGGATCTTTTTTCCATTTTTATATCTGCTAAATTTTGTGAGTCTCACAGTCACTCATTGGGTGGTTTTGAATATGAAATCTTTGTTCATGTGTATGTACATTTCTACAAATTAAGGGAATTTGGAAATTAATAAGGATGCAGAGATCTCTTTAAGTTTATCCGTTTTACAAAACAAGATAAGTAATTTGAACATTTTCCTGCAAGTAAATTACAATTGCCCCTACCAACTGATTATTTCTGTATTCACTTATTTCATTTTCTTTGGAATCTTTTTGGTAAATATTTTAGCTTTCTTTCAGCATTGTAGTTATAATAATTTTTTAACATTCTTTCTCAGACAATATAATAAAATTTTCTGCTTCTGCTATAGCTGTGATAAGAGTTGTTCTGAGGATCATTTAGAGTTCATCTATTCTCACAGAGGACAAAATATTAAAACCAAAAGTCAAGACAAGAAAATTCAAGCTTTGTTTGTTTATTCATTTATTTATTCATTATTTTTTTTTTCCTGATCAAATCCAACATTCCCGTATTTACTGCATGCATCAGTAGAAAGTAGGGTCTTGGCTTGCTGGAGAGGAGCTCTTCAGAAGAGGATCTGGGAGTCCTGGTGGACAACAGGTTGATATGAGACAGCAGTGTGCCCTTGTGTTCAAGAAGGCCAAAGATAGCATCTAGGAGTGCATTAAAAAGAATGTGACCAGCAGGCTGAGGGAGGTGATCCTTCCCCCTCTACTCTGCCCTGGAGAGGCCACGTTTAGAATGCCACATCTGGTTCTAGGCTCCCCAGCTCAAGAATGACAGGTATCTTCTAGAAGGAGTCCAGCAGAGGACCACAGATGATAAAGGGCCTGGAACATTTCCCACATGAGGAAACATTGAGTAATATGGGTCTGTTCACCTAGGGAAAAGAAAACTGAGAAGGAATCTGATAGAAGTATATAAATATCTAAAGGGAGGTGGGAGGCAAATGGATGAAGCCAGTTTCTTCTTGGTTGTGTGTAGTGATAAGACAAGGAGTAACAAAAACATTTGCCTAAAACATGAACATAGGAAATTCTGTACTAGCATGTGGAATAACAACTTTGTGGTAAGGGTGGCAGAGCATTGGAACATGTTACTCAGAGAGGTTGTGGAATCTCCTTCTATGGAGATATTCAAGAACTGACCTATGTCAGGTAGGGAATCTTCTTGATTCCCTCTATGATGGAGTGATGGCATTGGTGGACAAGGGAAAGGCAACCAATGTCATTTACCTGCACTTGTGCAATGCCTTTGATATGGTCCCCCACCACATTATTATCTCCAGATTGGAGGGGTATGGATTTGATGGGTGGACCACTCGATGGATATGAAATTGTTTGAAAGGCCACAGACAGAGGGTGGTCGTCAATGGCTCTATGTCCAGGTTGAGGCTGGTAATTACTCCCGTCCCCCAGGGGTCTGTCTTGGGACCGGTGCTCTTTAACAACTTTATCAATGACATTGATGATGGAATTGAGTGCACCCTCAGCAAGTTTGCTGATGACACCAAGCTGAGTGGTGTCTTTGACACTGTGTAAGGAAGGCATGCCATTCAGAGGGACCTTGAGAGGCTAGAAAGGAGGGCCCGGGTGAACCTGATGAGGTTCAACACGGCAAAGTGCAGAGTTTTGCACTTGGAGCAGAGGAACCCCAGGCATCCATAGAGACTGTAAGGAGCAGTTCTTGAGAGCAGCCCTGCAGAGAAGGACCTGGAGGTCCTGATGGAAAAAGCTTAACATGAGCCAGCAGTGTGCTCTTGCAGCTTGGAAAGCACATGGTATCCTGGGCTCCATCAGAAGAGGGGAGATTGGAGATTGGAGATTTGTGATCCTTGAGGTCCCTTCCAACCCTGGACATTCTGTGATGCTGTGATTCTTCCTTAGCAGGAGAATTGGACTAGATGATCTCCTGTGGTCCTTTCTAACCCCTGCAATACGGTGATTCTGATTCTGTATTTTGTGTTGAATTCATACATAAGTTAATCCTTTACTTTTAAAAGTTATTCTTTGTTATTATTGTTGTTGTTGAAGTGACAACCATATACTCCCCTTCCTAACTTCTGTGAAGATAATATTGAGGTATCATGTTTTCTCATTCAACCACAACAGCATATCTGACACAATGGACCAAGTGCTATGTAGTTCACAGGAACAGAACCACTGTTCAATTTATTAGCATGGGAATAAAGGCACAAAGAAGATTTATTTGAGGAAAATTAGTATATCAGTTTGTGTTTGAACGTATGTTTCACTCCAATTTATAGGAGGGAGAGGAGGTTCTTTTAATATCTGTATAACCGGTGTGAGATTAAGAAACAATGGTTCAAATGTTGGTCAGACCAGTTTATTACAGATGTTAATTAGGGAAATGGACAGACTCTATAGGAGGATGGACGCTATTATGAATTAGGGTAATGGGTAAGGGAAGGAGGGTGATAGAAAAGATAGGAAAGAAGAAGCAAGGAGTCCTTATAGGAAGCAAGAGGGACGTAGTCACCACCATGGATCCAGCGTGGTTCGTAGTTCAGTCTTTGATCTTCAGAAGCCGTGGGTCATTGAGCATTGTTGTTCTGTTGATGACGGTGGCAACCACTACAATGATGATGATGACTACCACGACGACAACTACGACAATGATGATGACGAACAAGGCGATGATGGCCCCTTTTCAATGCTTACAAAGTGGTCGAGTCAGCTGTCTTTGGAGTGACAGCTCAAATCCAATGTGGTTGAGTCAGCTCTTCTTGGAGTGTCAGCTTCTGGCTCTGCAGTCTCAGCGGAAACTCCTTTGTTCCTATCTTCCTGGCCTTGCCAGCAGATAAGAGGGAGCAGGGAGGCACCAACTTGTACCCTGCCTTCACAGGATACAAATGGCATTGTTCTGCAGTTTCCCATGGCAAGCTGGAGTTATTGATCACAGGCCAGATCTTCTGCCAAGAAACCATCCTGAGCACTCTCTTCCGTACGCAAACAGCTAACATTGTCCACACAGTGATGTTGATTGCCACATGGCAACATCCATCACTCATCTCCTAGACAAGTCAGTCTTATGACAAGAAATGCCTCAGGAAGCAAGCTTTGAACCAAAAAACAAAGAAGGATTCTCACAACGTAGTTACATAGTTCTGGACCTGTATCTCATGATGGAAAAATAAATAAATAAATAAATAAAAAGCAACTGTTGTGGGTGCAGCAGTCATACTTGTACAGTGTTAGTTCAAAATAATTGAAATAATATTTGCTAAGAGATACTGAATAGAAACTGCAGCTGTTTGCCCAGTAAAACAAGTTCAATATCTGAGTGAAATTGAAACACATAATCAATATTGATCTAGAGAGAAAAGTAACAATAGTCTTATACCTCATTGGAAAAGGTCTAGCTTTGTTAACCTTCAGGTCATGCTGTAAGGCCATCTGTTTGTTTTTTTCTTTTTTTTCTTCTGATGATCTGCTGAAGATTTTAAGGGCACAAACTGTAATTGCTGTCCTACAGTACTGACTTGTTATTATTGTTTTTCTCTGTATTGATACTAGTATCTAATGAAATATGTTACAGGAAGGACTACAGAAGAATAAGACACACTGAGTGTAGAATCATATACTCCTTAGAGTTGGAAGGGATTGTTCAAGGCCATCCAGTCTAACTCCTCTGCAATGAACAGGGACACCACAGCTAGATCAGGTTGCACAGGGCCTGATCTAGCCTCACCGTGAAAGTCTCCAGGAATGGAGCATCAACAATATCCCTGGGCAACCTGATCCAGTTTCTCACAATCCTCACTATAGAAGATTTCTTCCTTATGACTAAACTAATTCTACCTTCTTTGACCTTGAAACTTTTTCCCCTTGTTTTGCTACAGCAGACTCTGCTAAAGAGTCTGTCCCCTTCTTTCCTGGATCTCCCCTTTAGGTACTGAAAGCAACTATCAGGTTATCTCACAGCCTTCTCTTCTCCAGGCAGAACAGCCCCAGGTCTGTCAGTATGTCTTTAGGAGAGGTATTCCATTCTGTGGATCATATTTGTGGCCCCTCTCTGAATGTGCTCCAAAATGTCTATGTCTCTGATTACACAAAATAAAATAAATATATAGAATAGACTAATATAATTAAAAATATAAGCAAAATGAAGCTGACAACTTTAGGATAAAATGTCCAGGAAGTCTTGCAAGAAATTCAGCCTAGATTTAACTATATTGCAACATTTAAGGAAAATAGGAAGAACTTTCTCCAGTGCCGTGACCGGTAATTCTCAACTGGTATGACAGTGTATATTCTGTAGAGGCAAACATCACACAGATGGTTGGCGCGCAAGTTTTCTGTTGTCAGAAATAGGCAAATTGTAGAGATACTAGGTAATGTGTGTAATCCAGATATATTTCTTTCCTACAACTGCATGTCGATTATCACTTTTCTGTCAAACTCCTCATAATGCACAACATTTATGAATATTTCTTTCTTACTTCTGGCTCTTCTGTGTATCTTGAAGTGAAATGAATCATCCTGAGATGTTTTGAGATAAAATTGCCCATCCAAATAGATGTATCTATCAAACATGGATTAAAAGCTCCTGCTAGAAGCTCTTCATCTTTGGAGAGCTCTTGCTTTGAAGAACAGTATGAGTGAATGAGACAGTGTGAGAAGAATAAAAAATGGAGATTTTTGAGAGGAGAAACATCAACAGCTTCCACAAGAACAAGAAGATACTCCTGTGGTATTTGAATGGATATGGGGAACAAGAAGAATGGTGGAATGGAGAGCTAACGATGTGAAATACCACAGGAAATAATGAGAAATACTGGCTGGGGTAGAGTGGGTGAGGTGAAGTAGATGTGATAAGCAGTAGCACATCACATTAATAATGATTATTTAAAAATCTGAAATAAGCATAAAAATGAGGAGATGCATTACAATTCTCTCAGTCTTCTGAAATGGAAATGATAAAGAGGTTCTACTACTCTGTTCCAGAAAGAGAAGAAAATGAGGATGAACTTCAGTTGCATTTGTATTAATTTCTGGCTAAAGCATAAGTGTCACTAAATTAGTTAAGAAAGATGAGAATTTTTAGACAGATGAACAAAACTTATCATCCATTTTGTTTAGATAACACATAAGTGATTTTATCTACGAAAAGGTAGGCCAGCTTAGGTTACAAGTTTTTATTTGGCTATATGAGATATTTGTCTATTCCAAGAATGGCAATAATATTGCCTAATTATTAATGTCCTTCTGCACAGTATCTGTAATTCTCTACATTTTATCACTGTGTTTTCTCAAAAATTGAAGTGTCAATATGCAAAGTTTTGAACTCTTCTCCTGGTGTATTTTACATGCTAATAATGGAGCAAGAATGATGCACTTCAGTCCTGACGATGGCCTGTGTAAAAGATCATAAGAACATCAAAATACAAAGCATTCATTTTGAAATATTTTCAGAGTGACGCCAGCATCAACAGGTAGAAATGTAGAAAAGGTAATATTTCTTTTCCAGTGCAATATGATTTCAACAAGGTTAGACTCACAGCCAAATAGAGACTACTTAAAGAAAAAGTAAAAATCAAGCCAATTATTTTGCTTATATATATTCACAAAAGGGAAAA
>JAPSGF010000003.1:34004391-34032074 GCA_035772895.1 Perdix hodgsoniae
TTCCAGGGCAGATCCCAGGATTTGTGGGATCTTTGAATTATGTACTAGCAGTTATCATTGAAAAATGGGGTTTGCTATGTGTTGTGGGAAACATCTCCCCATATTGCATGGCAGATTACTTTCAGGGACTTAGCAAAGATATACTAATCACAAAAAAAAAAGACAACTGGCTGCCTCCACAGTGGCATGGCCACTATTAAATGCTTTAAATCATGCTGAAATAAGGAATAATACTTTAGTGAATGGAAACCAACTTTTGAAAGACTGTATGAAAATTTAGAGCAAGAACTTGGCATATTAACAAAGAAAAAAAACAATTCTGCATCTTCCAATAGGTCAACATCTCAATAAACAATGGCCAGACTACTGAATCAGCAGACTGCATTGATCAGGAAAATAAAAAATCTAAATTAGATCTCAAATCTCCAATTTTGACAGATCCACCAGAAGTCTGTCCTTTTATAACTCGGAAAACAGAAAAAAGTACAGGACAGACTGGCAGGGATGCCACCTGATCAGTGGCCCTCTGCTCAGACTCACTTGCATGTAACAGCCCAGCTGTACACGGCAACAGAACTCATGGATTTTAGTACAGCCATTTTAACAGAAACCTGGAGAAAATGTGCCAACTTGGTTATTAAGACTGTGGGATTCTGCGGCAGAAAGTGTTTTGGTCAATGGCCTGGAAATAGCTAAGTTGGCCACCATGTCCATCCTGCTCTCAGGCAGAGATTATATGCAGGTAATCAATATTTTGATGAAAACCATTCTATAATAGAATATTTAATGGCGGCCTGCCGTATGGTATGTCCCAATAAATCTGATATACCTCTACATACAGGGATGTGGTCCTCCATGGAGGACCTTCAAAATTATATCTGTGAACTAAGCGTAAGGGAAGCAATTTATGAAGACACATTTGATGGCCCTGATTTCGTCAAATTCTCAGTGGGGATGGGAGACTTGATTCTACAGCAAGCTCCCTCTCACCTGTATGGTACTTTGGTCTCTATATTAAATCTCCTGGTGGCCTCAGAGGCTGTAGTCCAGCAGGCTGCCAGTTAATGGCTGACCTAGGAGAAACAGAACACCTGCGGACAAGGTGCAACATTTTTACATTAGAAGAAGCTGAGGTCCTGCCGGTGACTAAAACCAAAATGCCAGCTATTTGAGCTCCTCAATTGGGACCCATAAAGGGCTCCTGAAAACAAATGCTTAATGATGTAATTTGGGCTGGGGTTCAATTTGTTAAGATTGACTACCATCCTAACCATGTCCTTCTCCTTTGGACACAACTAAAGCTTTGGAGACAACTAAAGGACAACCAAAAGTTTCAGAACTGTCCTAAGAAACCAAGGGTAAGTGTTATAGAGAGAATACCAACAACAACTGGAACTTAAAAGATTTCATTGTTCCTAATAGGGGGGAAAAAAAAAGCTGCCTCAGGTGTCTTGGGCCATAATGCCTGAGCCACCAGAAGGAAAAGAATTGGCCATAGTGCAATTCATGGTGTGATGACAGATGTTAGTCCCCCTAGGGCCTCCAGACAGGACCGGAGGCTCCATGTAGAATTAACGATTTATTGGTCCCAAGAAAATATTCAGAGTTATGGCTTTAGTGGACACTGGAGCAGAAACATCCATTATATACAGAGGTCTAACCAAATTTGTTGGAGACAGAGTGATGATTGGTGGTTTTGGGGGACAGACTATTCCTGTCAACCAAACATGGTTGAAACTGGGAGTTGAGCATCTCCCACCCCAGGAGTATAAGGTATCTATTGCCTCAGTCCAGGAATACATCTTGGGCATAGATATTCTATGGGCTCTACAGACAACTGTGGGAGAGTTCAGACTTCAACAGAGATGTATCAGTATCCGGGCAGTGAAGGCAACATTAAGAGGCCATGCAAAACATGGGCCTATTTGCCTGCCGAAATAGTGCCAGATTACTAATGTAAGACAGTACAGACTCCCAGGTGTGCAAGATGAAATATCGAGAACGATGCAGGAATTAGAAAAAGTGGGCATTATAAGACCTGCACACAGCCTATATATTTCCCCCATAAGGCCAGTGCAAAAGTCAGATGGCACATAGAGAATGACAGTAGATTACAGAGAATTAAATAAGGTCACACTGCCTATTCATGTGGCCGAACCCAATATTGACTTCCTAATGGACGCATTGAGTAGGGAGGTAAAAACCGATCACTGTATCCTAGATTTAGCAAATGCATTGTTCAGTATCCCAATTGCTGAGGAATCACAAGATCAGTTTGTGTTTACGTGGGGAGGCAGGCAGTGGACCTTTCAGGTCCTGCCACAGGGGTGCATGCATTCTGCAACATATTGTCACAATCTAGTGGCATGTGACCTGGCTGATTGGAAAAAAACCTGATGATGTTAACCTTTACCATTATATTGATGATTTCCCTCTGACATCCGACTCACTGGAGGCAGTAGGGCAGGCGGCAGATTCATTAACTGCCTATTTACAACAGAAGGGATGGGCTATAAATTCCCAAAAGGTGCAAGGTCTAGGCATGGCTGTAAAATTCCTGGGGGTGGTTTGGTCAGGAAAGACCAAAGTACTACCCAGTGTTGTCATAGATAAGTTGCAGGTGTTCCTAGTCCCTACAACACCAAAGCAGCTGCAAGAGTTTTTAAGTATATTGGGTTATTGGTGTTCCTTTATACCTCACCTAGCGCAGCTGCTAAGGCCACTGTACAGTTTCACAAAAAAGGGGCAGCTATGGGATTGGGGGAAAACAGAACAGGATGCTTTCCAACAGGCAAAACTGGCAGTTAAGCAAGCCTAGGAACTGGGTATATTTGATCCTATCCTCTCAGCGAAGTTGGATGTTCACGTTACTCAAGATGGCTCTGGGGCCTGTGGCAATGCCAGAGTTCTGTTCAGACCCCCACTGGTTTTTGGTCTCAGGTCTGGCATGGAGCAGAAGAAAGATACAGTATGGTTGAAAAACAGTTGGTTGAAAAGAAGTTTTGGCTGCTTACTCAACATTACAGGCAGTAGAGCCAATAGCTCAACCGGCTGAAGTTATAGTTAAGACCACTCTGCTGATTCAGGGATGGTTGAAAGATCTGACTCACCTTCCTAAGACAGGGGTGGCCCAAGCACAAACAGTGGCACAATGGATTGTCTACCTCAGCCAAAGGAGCAGTCTGTCATCATCACCCTTGAAAGAAGAATTTCAGAAGATCCTAAGCTCAGTGACATATCACAGTGATGCACCGAAAGAAACACTGGTTGTTCCACCAGAGAAGAGTCCCTTTCAGGAGGGAAAATATCCCATCCCTGAAGATGCCTGGTACACAGATGGGTCCAGCAAGGGCAATCTGAGCAAGTGGAGAGCAATAGCATATCATCCTTCCACCAAGACAATCTCGTTTGATGAGGGGGGTGGTCAGAGCAGCCAATGGGCAGAACTGCAAGCTGTGTGAATGGTTATAACCAAGGAACCGAGTGATGGTATTCTGAATATCTGTACAGATAGTTGGGCTGTGTACAGAGGGCTCACTCTTTGGATTGCACAGTGGGCCACCCAGGAATGGACTATCCACACACAACCAATCTGGGGCAAAGACATGTGGTTAGACATATGGAATACAGTCAAACACAGGACTATATGTGTTTATTGTGTTTCTGGTCATCAGCCTCTACAGTCTGGCTACCAGGCATGCCAGGATTGCGATGCTTGCTCTGAGACCAAGATTGTTGCCTGAAACAACAGCCCATCTTGCTAGAGGACACAATCCTCTCCAGCGATGGCAGGTTGATTACATTGGGCCCCTTCTTTGGTCTGAGGGGGCAAGATACGCCCTGACCTGCATTGACACTGCAAGTGGGCTACTGCAGGCCTATCCAGTAGTGAAAGCAAACCAAGCATGTACCACCAAGGCACTCACTAAACTGATGTCTGCCTACAGGACACCCCAGGTCATCAAGAGCAACCAAGGTACTAATTTTACTGGTGCAACAATACAGCGCTGGGCAGGAGAAAATAACATTGAATGGCGATTCCACCTGCCATAATCCAATGGGGGCAGTCCTCACAGAACGTTATAATGTTACTCTTAAGGCTTCCCTGAAGACAGACTCCCAATCTCTGCAGGGGTAGACTAAAAGACTGTATGAAACCTTGCGGGACCTGAATGAAATACCCCGAGATGGCAGACCCAGTGCCCTGAGAATGTTGCAGACGACATGGGCCACCCCGCTTCGGATCCAAATTATGGGCACTGATCATCAGGTAAGACCCCAGGTTGATAATGAAAATAATCTTCTGCTCCCTGCCCATGAGGATTTAGATCCAGGTACCCATAGAATAAAATGGCCTTGGAAGGTGTAGGTAGGATCAAAGTGTTGTGGCCTACTTGGAGGTGGGAGGCTCAGTAGTCCCTCCAGTAAGAGGTACTTGGCCTAAGGATATTGTGGTCAACACTTCTATCTTCATTGCTAAAGGGACCCCCTTCATGTGTCACTATGGCAGATCAGGACACCCCTTTGGTGCCTGATACAGTTACGCAGCCGTAGTCATCTGGCCTTGGTACCCCTGAAACGTCTGTATTATTCTCTGTGAGTCTTTGAGCCTTCAGGATCATGGGAAGGAAAAAAATGCCATCAAAGAAGTGTTACTCTCAGATCATGTGCAACACCCGGTGATGGCCTACATGGTACAGGCAAGCATCCTATCTATTCTCTTTGTTTACTGTCTCTCTTGTTCATTTCATAATTATAGCATCTTAATATTCTTTGATTATACACCCTTCCTTTTCACTTTCCCTGTCTTTCTCCTTTCTTTTCCTTTTTTTTTTTTTTTCCACCATCATGTAAGGTCTATGTATAATTCAATCAATACCTTGAGGAAAACTATTTGATGATTACAATAAAAAAAAAAATCTAATTTTGCTGTACTTTTATAGGTACTTTCATTATCTCACATCACTGGGTTACAAGAGTTTATGGGACTTTAACTCCCCAGTGGACACTTTAAACATACACTTTTTATGGCAACTGAACTCCAGGATAAACAAAAGCATTAAAATAAGATATTGGAATTGTTTCCTTTTGACTTTGATTGATATGAATTGGACTAATAAAAAGAAAAAAATCTTGTTTCACCCTTAAATCCCTGCAGCCTCCTCTTCCTTTCTGACACAGTTTGATTACATTACTGACAAATACATTTTCCTGTATGAGTGCTGAATGAGTTAGAATACAGCAGAAGTATCTGTTATCAAAAACTGGGACAGGTCAAAGATGAGATTTGGTCATACAGAACTACATAAGCCTTCAATGGGGAAAACTTAACCATAGGTTTTACTTTCCTTTCTGACACATTTTAACCTCTATGTAAGGGCAGACTGATACATGTTCACTGAAAGAGATTGTTTATACTCCTAATAGGAAAGAATGTGTGTACTGCAACAATTCAACTGGTATGATATATGTACATCTTTGTATCACTCTGACAGTTGAGAAAGTGCAAATAATTTTGAGAGGCAGTCTTGTCCACATCTTAATTATCTACAAGCTATAGAAGGTATCCTGTTGGATTATATGGTCAACATTTCAGAGATAACATGCCAAATATTTAAAACTATGATGCAAAATCACAAAGACAAGCAAAAAAAAAAATTCCATCTCATATAGGAAAGACATAAAATTCATTCACTGTCTATAAGCCCTGTTTTCTATAATCATTGCTTTCATTGTGTAAAACACAGAAAAAAAATATTGAAAATAAGGTCAATTTTTTTTTAGTATTGGAAATGCAAAATAAGCTAGATCAAATTAAAAACAAACAAAAAAACAGCAATGACAATTGTTAGTTTCTGCGGGTCACTTCAGAAAAGAGCTACAGCTGTTTATAGCTCTATATTTTGCATGAGTAGAGGCTATAAAAAATGAAAATGCCTTCGGGCTGTACCATTTGGCTGACTCACTAGAATAGTTTGCCCAGGGAGGTTGTGGATGCCCCATCCCTGTAGGCACTTAAGGCAAGGCTGGATGCCTCTGGGCAGCATGGTCAAGAGATTGACACTGCACATAGCAGGGCAGTTGAGACTAGGTGATCACTGTGGTCCTTTTCAACCTAGGCCATTCTGTTATTCTATGATATGATTTGTAGCATGCAAAAGTTTAGTCACAATGTTATGAAGAGTTTTGAAGGTCTTAAATTATTTATGGCTTCTGCTTCAAGTAAAATCTTTTATTCCATTTCTTATCCCACTATGATTTGAGCAACTGTTCAAATCATACTGCACAATGATTTGAACAACTGTTAAATCTTGCATTTTGACCAAGAAATAAAAAATATAAAAATAGTCACTTGTACTTTGCTAGTGCCTAATGAGGATTAGTGCTTAAATCTTAATCAAATAGTGACTCTCTTTGATTTGATGTCCCCTGAAATCACCCAGACTTTTATCTATTGCCCTTACTGAGTTTTTGATCACATTCTAGGAAATCCGTGCAAATAACATACAAAAAGAAATGCTTACTTGTTGTGAGGCTCAAAAACTGGCAGCAGTGCTCCAGAGAGAGCAAAATGTGGTGGTAAACCAATTCCAGGACAAGCGTGTATTCAATCTGGTGTTTCCAATCAACTGAAATTGCAAGTTTACAACTGGGTATCAGTAAGTAGTTAAGGGAGCAGTGGCATCCCTGGAGAGATAGTCAGGTGTAGGGTAGGAATGGCAGAAGTCCCCTCTGAGGGGGTTTATGCATCGTCTTCTTTGCCTATAACTCCACGCAGCCCTGCAGGCAGAGTTGTTTGTAGGTGATCCTTAGCATTATCACCATCAAGGGAAGTTCTTTTATTTTTGCAATAACTCAGAGTTTTAGGCTAGGAGATTATTTTATTATTATTGCTTGATTAATTAATTAATTAATTTGCACAACAGAGTAAAAGTCTGAGGGGAAACAAATCATATATATAATCATTCCCAAACAATGTCAAACAATAAAAAAGGGAAGAAATGCATCAAGGAGACAAACAAGTACAAGTATCAGAGGAATGAGGACTGGAGCTTTCAGGAAGAAAGTCACTCTGGCCACTGCTGTGCTGGGACTATTTACTTGTCACATGGTGCTTAATCATAATAAATTAAGTTTTATTTTGCAACATGCTAACTTGGCTCAGCAGGTAATAGGAGGAGTCTTGGGTCACCAAACGGTGGTTAACTGAGAATAACAACAATTTCTCCCCTGCAGGGTAGCATAAATAATGTATTTTAAATGTGCCTCTTTTGAACAGATTATTCCAGCTGCTGCTTGTTCTTAGAGCTCATTGGGTGGTTTAACACCAGAAAGTCAGCCCTCCTGAAGCTACAATTATCATCCTCAAGCAGCAGTTCTGGGAAATGGTGAATTTAATCAAAGGCTTCATGTTTCCAAAGAAAGAGAACCAAAAGTTTCCCTCAAGTTCTAGTAAAGTTCCAGCCAAGGTGACCCATATCACCTCTGAAGGCATGCTGTTTGTCCAGCTCGAGTCTGAAATAACATCAATTCCGAGAAATATTAAGCTTTCTACCCTCTCTGCACTGGCAGCAGGCTAAAGAAAATGAAACCCAGAGCAAGGGTCCACTGGACAGCCAAACCATGGCTGAGAAGATTTAGACCATGCAGCAGGGGAGGGAAAAACAAAATTCAAACTTTTCTAAGGCTCAGAGATTGGTGTGAGACTGCCTGGGGAAATAGAAGAAACTCCAGCATTGTAGGGGGCTATAAGGACAAGTTAGAGAAGCAGCTGTCAGGAGTAGTTTAGGAGCAGTTTGCCGGCTTTTGAGTAGAGAGACAAACCAGTCAGTCCCTCGAGGTCCCTTGCAGCCTCATATTCCATGATTGATGGAAATTGTGATAAGCTTACAAGCAACTTGCTTGCAGGTTCAAATGGGTTTTGTTCAGTGCCTCATCCTGTTCTCTGGAGCAAATTGCTGTTTTGCCACTGTCTGTATTAGGTGTGGGGTCAGATCCTTAATTAAGGCTATGATTGGCTGCAAATACTTTTTCCTGGGACTAATGAAGGGACCCACCTCTTGTTAGCAGTAATTTCCCTGTGGGTATCTTCCCATTAGGAAAAAAGAATGAGACATAGTGATTGCAAAGAAGGCACTGATTGGCTATTAAAAATAGAAATAAATACATCTGACTTTTCACAATTGCCTGTTTTTTCTTGGCTTAAGTTTGGCAGGCAGAGGATGGTTGTAGTTTTTTATCTGTATATATATTTTATTTTTTGCTTGTAAACAGTTGCAAAATTATCCCCAGGTCTTCTCTGTCAGATTCCAAAATCAAATTGTGAGAGAACAGAGCACTCAAACATGTATTTCAATCCTTTGACAGCAGAGAGACAGTCAGTAGTAAATGTATCTTGCTAGTGCTATGGAGCTGGGATTAATTGTGTTGTTGTTCAGTCCAGGGTTGGTAGTAGTTGACGAAAAAACTGAAGGTGTTTACTTTTTGCCCTTAGAAAGGGACTCTTGTGAGATTTGCTTTAAAGTCTACTACGTTAGCAGCACCCTGAAGGCTGTATTCCACAAAATTTTATATCATAAGGTAAAGCTCCTCTCTGTATTAAAATACTTTGGCTTACTCAATTCTGTTAGAACTTGGATTTTATCAGGGAAGTTATTTTTGGAGTAAATAAGGTGAATTTCTATTCTCTTTCATGCAGAATACTGCATTTATCTCTTGGGCTGCCTCTCATTGTTCTGGTGTCATGGTTTTCATGGGTTTTATGGCATTCATTTTGATTTCATCACAGAGGAAAGCTGATCATGTCTCTGCAGTGGAAGATGACTTTCCACGCTGTAACAGCTGTTGCATGCAGTGTGCCTTTGTTACACCAACACAATTCTTCATAGTTGTGGATGGATTTCTGGTAGAGGCACATCTGCAAGGTAAATACCACTTTTCTTGCCTTACCATCAATCAGTGGCTCACCCGTTCAAAGCCCTGACATAAAGCTTACAGATGAAAAGGCAATTTAAACTCAGTTCCAGTGCTGGGAAAGGCTGCTGTTGACATGAAGAACCTTGGCTACGCAGAAAAACACCTCACCTCTTTTTCCCATAATGAAACCATTTGTTTGAATGCTCAGGGTTCCTGAGAGAGGAAATCATGTAGGTTTGTATTCTGCTAAGATTTGTGTCTGTATAGTTGGGCTCACTTCAGTCTGAAAAATGAGGGGTGATAATTACGTTGGTGAATAAAATATTGAATCCGAGTGTCTTCATATTCGTTAGGGCAGACTATGGGGATTCTCTGGTGACTACTACATGGAAAATTCGTGTTGAAACATTTACCTTCCTGGAGCGTGAGTGGGGATTCTGCTCTTCATTTGGATGTTTATATTCTTCAATTTTGGTAGAATGCATCTATGAGTTTTGTCTTTTAAACAAAACTGTTTAGTGAGTTTGGGCTCATAGATATGAATGATCTACACCAGTAAGCATACTCACTTGATTATTTAGGAGGGAGGTGTAATAACCATCACCGACAGAAAGTGTTATTTAAGATCCTGCCAGGCAAGAAGTAATATCCTTCTACCTACTCCAAGTGCTAAATTCTAGGGTTTAATCTTTGACAATGCCCAGCATGAAAGTATATCTGTTAATCTATTTATTTTCCAATGGTATGAATTACTATGTCTTCTCTTCTTTGCTTCAGCCTCATCTTGGTACAAGATTTTGCCAGAATTCCATTTAGAAGTCTGTATAATATAATTTGAGGTTTTGCACAAACATTTTGCATAATACTAAATAAATTTTTTTGAGAAAGTAAAAATATTTATTCCTAACAATTCCTTTGCAAGGAAATTAAATTCAGTTTCCCTGATCATACCAAATTGATCTTTTTCATATCCAATAGTGTTATTAATGAGACATGTTTAAATTAGACTTTGCTCACCCTGTTTATTAGCTACATTCCCATGAGATTCCTGTAACACTATAGCTGGCTCTCTTTCTTGTTAGGGAATTGAGGTCTGTTATAAAAAAACAGCAAAACCCAGGAAGGCAATGAATAAAGCCAGGAAACTGTGAAATTGAGGAAGAGATGATGAATGATAGGAGCTGCAGAAGGTAGCTGAGTGTCTGCAACCTTCTTGGGAAAGACATTTTCCCCATAAGGCTGTGTCTCATCCAATGTCTTGCTCCAGATGATAAAATGGCCTGAGTTGTGGGCATATCAGTGAGACCTTCCTGGCTTAAGCAAGCAACTGGATTCCCTAAGTGCATCAAGCATCTGCATAATTATTCATAACCCATAAAAGTTTATTTCCATATAAAATTTTATTTCTGCAGTTCAACATGCCTCAAGAATTATTTCAGTGTATGTATTTAGGTCTATTCTTACACTGAGAAGTCCAGGGCTTTTGGATCTGTATGTCAAAGATCCCTAAGGCTTGTCAGCAGTTGACCTTTCTGGGCACAATAGCTTTCCTAATCCAACATACCTCCTCCAGGCTCTCCTCTCTTCTATTAATTTTTGCTTTAGATTTTCATATTCTTGGAAAAATTTCCATTGGCTCAATATTTCTTGACAGTAACAGCTCGTATGCATAGAAATTTAAAGTTCTGAGGTTGCCTTAGAAATTTCAGAAGTACCCTGTGATATAAAAAGAAAATATATTTGAAATCATCAATAAATATCAGTACTTTTATACATTTTAAAATAAATTTCAGAATGAGATGTATGTGTGATGATCAGACAATTTAAGATACATGTTTAGAAAACAGGAAAAGCAATTCAGGAAATGGTATTTTGGGGTATGATTTTAATAGTGTGTGAAGCTCGGTTGGAGAGAAGAATAATCCAAACTTTGGATGTGGGCAGAAAATGGCAAAGATAAATTCCTTGTGTATCTGTCAGAAAGAAAAGCTTTTAGCAGATCTGGATTTGTTTTAGCATTCTGATAAAATAAATCACAGGAATTCTTGATTATCAAGAGGGAACATGGGATGAGGGTAAGAAAGCTCTTTTGACAAAGAGCTAGTAAGGAGTCAGATAACAATAGGCACTACTGACATGATGAAGGAGAATTTTCTAGCAGGTTTATTCTTTGGGCAAATAGTAAATAATATTTTCTTGAGCTAGAAACTGGAACTGACAGGAATATCCTATAGGAACGCTGCAATGAAAGTGAGGATAGAAGGAAGAAAAATGTCATTGCAATGATCGTGTGCTAGTGGAAAGTGATGCTGTGAGTTTGGAGATTAATAACAAGGGCTACTGCTCCAACATGATGATCCACCAGGAGACAATCAGAGTGAACAAAGAAGATTATTAGCCAGAAATGAGGAAAAACCATGACAAATACCAGCATGATCCACCAGTGTAACTAGATACAGCACAATATTAAAGGCACTGTGCAACACATCAAAAAAATCTCTATTGGAGTTTTGAGCATCTGCAAAGGAGAGAGATGAAAATCTATGAAATAAATGATGGGAGGAAAATACTGAATCTACCAAGGGAATGAATAATAGTAATTTCTGCTGAGAACATGAAGCCATCGATTGGAAAATCTCAGAAAACTGGCTGTTTGATCACTGAGTGATCATGAACCATAGATAAAACATCATCCGAAAAATGTGCAGTATTTCAGTATGTGTGACACTAAGTATTTTCATCAAAGATGGAAAAGGGGTAATGTTCCATAGGATATTTCACAGTCTGCATACTTGAAATAGAAACAGAGGAATAAAAAACAAAACCAAAAGAGAACAAACAAACAAACAAACAAAAATCCAAACCAAACTAAAACAGAGCAAACAAACAAACCAAAACCAAACCAACCAAACACACCAAAACTACACTTACTTGTTCCTATGAAATTATTGGTATTAAGACTGTATAATTAGTTAGCAAGACTGCAAATCAAGAAAGGAGAAGAGCTAATCAGAGAGAACTGCTCCCCCAAAATAAATGTCTGAGTGAGAGTAAAGTAAATATGAAAGCATAACAGCTGAGAAGACCTCCTAGCCACTAACAGGGAAACTGTGGAAAGCTTCTCCATTGATGAAAAAAAAAAAAAAGAGGGAAATCTTGCTGAAGAAGTTTGGGAAATACCTGCGAGAATTTTATACCAAAAACTTTCAGTAGTGCAGTGCTTATGGTCAGGAGTCAGTGATGGGTGCTGGGTTGGGGACCCATGAACCTCTGCAACCTCAAATAATTTTGGTGGCCTTGATTCACTCTGGCTGATTTTTTTCAACTTCTTATGACAAGTTCAAATACTAAGTCTTATGCTATGATTTCCAGGTAGTTCAGTTTCCTTAAACCTATTGTGGTGCTATTTTCAATTAATGCCAAAACAGTCTAACATCAGTAATTCCAGTATTTGGATCAGTTGTAAAATTTCCAGATTTCATTCTGTTGTTGTTGTTAATTTTTATTTATTTATTTATTTAGCTTCTGGAAGGGTTATTGGGAAAAAAGCAGTTAAATTTGTTCAATTGCTTTCAATTTAATAACACTGCTGTGGTATTTCAGAGGGGAAAAAAGGAGAATAAATGTTATCCTTAAGCATTAACTGCAATTTAGATTTTCTTTCTCTATGAAATGGTCTTAGAAATCTAAGGAAATGGACATTTATGTTGTACGGTCATGAAGATCATTAGCATATTACCTAATGGGTATTATTAATTATTGTGAAAGTCTGGAAATTGGAATTTTAATATGCAGTAATCATACCACCACAGACTTGATATCTTTCTCTCTCTGAAGCATCAACATGTTGCATTAGTATGTCTTTTCTGATTGGATTAAGAGTTACATTGCATTTGTAATTCTAAAAAGTAGAAAACAATAAATAATTAGGAATAAAGTTCTGTATTATCTGAAAGATGTAAAGTTATTTTCATGAAGGAAACAAATGTATGCCCCCAATCTGTCACTATATGATTGCACTATGAATAGAATGACATTTTGTGATGATTACTGTTATTTGAAAAATTCTGCTTCACGCTCTGCTTTGGTGCAGGATTTCTCAGACAAGTCACTTTGTCTTTCAGCACCACTATTTCCCCTGTGCTTAAAGGAAATAATATAATTCTGGGGATGTTAAGAGGACAAATGTTTTCAGGACTGAAAGACATTCCTTAACTATGCTATAGGACTTGGGATATAAAATAAATAAATAAATAAACAAAAATCTAGTCTTGCAGACTCAGATTGTTGGCTTTATACAATAAAGCTCTCAGCTACTGAGAATGCATTTGGTTGGAGGGAAGTGAAGCAAGATGACATGATTGTAGAATTAGGGTGATAGATATCCTTCACCAAGCATACTATATCCATCTTTGGGAAAGAAAAGAAATCTGAAATGTCTTAAAACCAGTCAACTGTCTAAATATAATAATGATATCATTATGTAGTCTGCAGCTACTGACTAATACAATTCACTGTAGAAATGTAAGGCACTTTAAGTAAATAGTAACACAATTTCATCAGAAGTTAAAAA
Source organism: Perdix hodgsoniae (assembly GCA_035772895.1). Lineage (NCBI taxonomy): Eukaryota > Metazoa > Chordata > Aves > Galliformes > Phasianidae > Perdix > Perdix hodgsoniae. The sequence continues at coordinate 34,017,881 of JAPSGF010000003.1, forward strand.
GTGCATTCTTAGTCCTGGTCTCATGCGTGTTATTTTTCATTATTTTTTCTTAATTGAATTGGTTATTAAAGTCATTATATAATGTTCTTCAATTTATCTGAGACATGCCAGTTCACAGTGGGACCTTTGAGTTATGAAGCAGCTTTGGAATTGGCATTAAGTTTACATTTCATATAAAGCAAAAATTCTTCTTGTACTATATTCACATTGAAGACTCCTGTTTGTTCTGAGTTCTGGTCAGTGGCATGGAGGCTTGTCTATGTCAAACAACAAATGTAATGTGGAAAACAGCAGAAAAGTGAGAGACCTCAGGTAAAGTTTTTTCTTTTTTTATTTCTCAAAATGAATCAGGTATGTAAAGATATGCATGAGTGTAAATGGCCACATGCAGACTGAAGTAAATTCCAATACAATATATCTGTGGGATGATAAAAATATTAAAAACAAATCAAAACAACAAATATTTTAAGAAAAAAAACATTACAAAAATCTATTTGCTTTTATAGATACTGTGTATGGCATCATTTGGAAAGCACAGTACCTTTTTCTTTATCCTTTTTACTTCTTTCCCTTTACTTATTTACATATTTGAAGTTTCTCCATTAACATGAGTTGCAGACATTTTGCCCTTCTCCACCAGCTTCTCATCTGTATCTCACCTAATAATCTTTTTTTTTCTTTTTTTCTTTTTTCTTTTTTTTTTCTTTTTTTTCCTTTTTCACCCCTTCTGATAGGCTGAAGATCTGGAAGGCCTGCACATAGTTATCTCCCTGTCACTGGATGCACAGTTTGTTCTTTTTCCTTGTTAGTTATATTTAAATTCATCTTGATTTTCATTACAGCCTTTAATGATTTCAGCCATTTCTTTTCAATTAATGTCCATGGAATCTATCAAAGATTTTTTTTTTTTTGTATCAGAAAAGGGCAGAGACTCTACAGTCCACCTCTTAAACATGAACTGAATGGGTCCAAACATCACTACGCTTTTTGCCTTGTCGGAGCAAACTCAGAAAAGAAGTGTAAACACTATTTAAAAGTGATTGGTTCACAACATGAGAAAGTACTGCAGACCATGACAGTAGCCATTTGGTTGTCCATGGAATCTATCAAAGAAAAGATACTAGCGCTGCTGGATTATTCAGGAGCTCCATAGTGATACTGTGTTTCTCTTCTCTCTTCCTCTACTTTGAAATTGATTATCTAATAAGTTTTTATTTTAATAACCATTCTAAGTCTGGCATATCACATCTTAGGAGTACATTTGTCACTGTCATCTCAAGGAGAAAAAGAAAAAATCCTGGTATTCGCTCTGAATTAAAAGGTAACAAATGTTTAAAGAGATGAGAATTAATAAATATTCTGTTATTTGTCTTCATATAGTAATTATTCACCATGGAGTTAACTTAGATAAGAGCTTCTTCTTCTATCCTCAGGGAAAAGTAGACTTTGGTGCCTTACCGATGATGAGAAAGCACTTCATCTTGGATAACAAGGGAAACCAAGAGCCCTACATCTAAGTGTTACTGACTTGACTGGAACCAGAAGAGAAAACAGGGAGTCAGAAAAGAGCAGAAATAGCATATGTACACAGTCTCTCCCACAACAGAAAAAGACAAAAGCCAGTGTTTGGCTGGACAGATGAAATAAAATAATCTATCAGAAAGTCTTCCATGATTAAAACATCACATGTGCCTTGCTTTTGTCTGTGTGCCCAGAAAGGAGAGATTTTTTCAGTCTAATGGCCTGAACATGACAACCTGTGCATAAAACTGGCACAGTTCCTCCCTTTCTAGTGATTAGATCACAGAATTATAGAATGGTTTGCATTGGCAAAGATTGGATTTTTATGATCATCTAATTCCAACCCACTGTTATAGGCAGGAAGACCTCCCTCTAGAGCAGGTTGCTCACAGCTCCATCCATCCTAGTCTTGAATGCTTCCAGGGAGGGGGAATCAACAACTTCACTGGGCAACCTGTTCCAGTGTCTCACCACCCCTGCAGTAAAGAATTTCTTCTTTATATCTAGTCTAAATTTATCCTCTTCCAATTTAAAACCATTCGTCCTTGTCCTGTCACTACCTGCCCTTATAAAAAGTCCCTCCTCAGCTTTCCTGTAGGTCCCCTTCATGTACTGGAAGGCTGCTATAAGGTCTCCTCAAAACCTTCTCTTCGGGCTGAAGAGACCCATCTCTCTCAGTCTGTAGTCATAGAAGAGGTGCTTCAGCCCTCTGATCACCTTTGTGGCCCTCCTCTGGACCCGCTCCAACAGCTCCATGTCCTTCTAGTGTTGGGGGCTCCAGAACTGAATGCAGTACTCCAGGTGTGGTCTCATGAGAGCAGAGTAGATTGGCAGAAACATCTCCCTTGACCTGCTAGTTACACTTTTCTTGATGCAACCCAGTATATGCTTGGCTTCTGGGCAGCAAGCACATATTTCTGGCTCATATTGAATCTGTCATCAACCAACACTCCCAAATCCTTTATGTCGTGGCTCCTCTTGGTGGTCTTAGTTTTGTCTCTGATGTTCTTACTTTTTTTCCCCCATGGAGGTTAGCTATTGGATGAAGAGGAAGACAAGCTCAATTTATATTAAAAAAAAGGAAAAAAGAAAAAGAAAAAAAAAGAAAAAAAAAAAAACCCAAACCCAACAAAATGAAACAGCAGGAGCAGTCACAACACACAAAAAAAGCTTATTATTTTATTAACATGTAATGCAGTGTTACAAAACTAACAGAATAATCATATTTTTGAAGACTTTTTTTGCGTGTGTTTAAGCAATTAAAGAATGGCTAGAAAAAACTATGTGTGGATTGGTTTAATATTGGAAGTGTCATCTTAGGATACTACAGATATTCCAGGAAATGTAAGTTTATGCATATACAAGAAGAGAGTTGTAATAGCAGCTTTAAGGTGGGCAGCCCTACACTGAGATGACTCATATATTTAACAGTGCCAAGAGAGTGCTGAAATTTCCTGGATGAGAATTTTAGCTATCTGGGATATTTTCTTCTGTAAGAAGAAAGAGTCATCCACTTACTGAAGATCTAAAACACTGGCCTTTTGATCACTGTTTTCTTTCAGCAGAAGAGATACTGCACAGGGGATGGTGAGGCACTGGAACAACTTACATCTTATCTCAGCTCCCAAGTTGAATGGGGTCTTGGGCAGCCTGATCTACTCAAAGATGTTCCAGTCTATGGATAGGGATTTACACTGGGTACTTTTCAACGTCCTTTGATTCCATAAACATTTATTTTATCACATAGTTTATGTAGCTGATGCTGATAGCTGTGAATTTCTTCTTACTAAGTGTTCTTGCACTGACCTGTATGTGAATTGCAGCTGAACTGTCACACTAACAGTCAAAACACTACTTTTGAGAGAACATGTTCTTTCAGTTTTCTTTAGCTTCTTGCCCACTGTGTCAGTGGGTTGCTTTTTATTCACTGTTTGGAAAGAAGTTTGCTAGAAACATTAGTTGTGATAATTTGTGCCTGCACATTCTGGCTCCTTAAAACAGAACTCTGTGTCTTTGTTTTTTCTTCTTATTTTCTTTATTGACTTGACCTTAACCTCTGATACCATGAAAGATTATGACGCACTTTTTTTTTACTTTTGGCTTATGATGCAATCTAGGTCATTTCAGGCTGTTGAAGTAAAACACTGAGATTACAAGAAAAGGTGTCTAATTCTATTTTATTTCCTTTCTTTCCTTGTTCACAGAGACTAGATTAATATGGTACAGCTCTGCAGTAAGTGGACATTAATTAATGCTAAGTTACACCAAAATTCTTCCAGATTCACATATCAACAGTCAGAGTAAGTCCAAGAGTGCTTGCTATGATTAATGTTTTTGTAATGAGTATCAAATAAATTAATAACAATTTGGTACTTATAATAAAATGTTACCAATTAATTTCATACCATTTTCTGTCTATGCTTTGTCATAAAAATGAGGTGCTACAAGTTTAAAGCCTGATAAATTATAGAAGTGTGAGCTTCTACACTTTGACCTAGTCAGGGCTTTTCAGCACAACTTCTTGTTCTGCTACAGTTCCAGATGGCTCATATAGGAAACAGATCAAGTGTCCATTAATTTAGGATACAGAGTCTAGGCAAAAAGAAGAGTTATTTTAATGCGTGCACCATAATTCACTCTTCAATATTGGAAATTCAAGCTCTCATACCATTCATTAACTTGACAAACACTGTAATGAGCGCAGAAAATGGCAGCACATAAATCCACTCTCTTGACAAAGAACATAATGAGAATGGGAAGTGACACACTTATCACTAAATAGTGATAACTTTACAGTCTGGACACTGTATATATTCCCTCCTTGTGTTGTGGCAGCTCTTCTCCTTTGCTTTTCTCCCTCTTGTTTGCTGCTCACCAAAGACTAGACAGGGAAAACCTGAAACTTGCCAGGGTTCCTTGTTCAGCAGACACAAGGATCTACACAGCTCAATGGCCCCTTTTGCTTCCCGCATATCTTGATATCTCTACAGGTCCAAGGAGAAATAATGACTGTCTCCGTTCCTTTCAAAGTAGGCTTTATGTTTTCATCATCTTTTTTATTCACTACAATTTCTGAATTTCTTCTGTTTTCGGAAGTTTACTTCAGCAGTATATAACAGATATTTCTCTAAGATAAAACTCAGGTGCAGTCAAAAATTGGGTTTCCACTTGAAAATTATATAATTAAGTTATTTTTCCTACACATCAGACATCATGGTTTGTTGTGTCTGTGACAAGAATATGATTTATGGAATCACATGTCAGCTAGATTTGGAGTACACTGATGAAGGCTTCTAAGTGACTGTCTACCCAAGCTGAAAAACTGCAGGGAGAAGGCAAGAAAACTGATATAGTTCTCTTCAGTTCTCAAAACTCTGCATTATATCACTGCAGGAATCCATTAGAAAATCATCATTCTGACTGAAATGTTTTCAGGGTGTTATATTTTATACTATATACTTTTCAGATCTTCAAATCTTCAAATCAGAATCTTCAAAGGACTTCTCCCATGTTTGTTACTGTTCACTTTAACCTCACTGCATTAGCCCCAGACTACCTAACCAAATACCTGGCTAGGGGCCAAGAGCTGTTGAGACACACTAATATGGTGAGCAGCAAAATGGCGTTTAATGTATGGCGTAGGTTGCTTATATACATGCCATGCTTCATCTACACCCCGTAAGCACGCATCATAAATCAATCACAGAGCAGGGGAGGACCTGACCCATCACATCCTGATTCCCCGTGTCATAGTTTTACGTTTTTTGGTTTTCAGTATTCCACATCAACACATCCCATCCCATCCACATCCCACAAGCCCATGGGGGTTGCGTTTTCCTAGCCATCCCAAGCCTTTCAGGTTTGACTTGGTCTTGGGAACTCTCTCCTATCTGATTTGATTTATTAGTCTCAATTTCAATTAGATCTTATTATATTGTGTTATTATATTTGTGTTATTTTGCATTTCCAATATCATAGTTAGTAAAATAAGTTTTCCTCCATAGATTGTTGCCGCTGTTGTTTTTCTTCCCCTCCTTCCTTCCCATTTTGTGTGGGGCCGGGATGGGAGTAGAGGGGCAGGGGCAGGGGCAGGGGCAGGGGCCTACTGCCCCCCTGTCACGGGCATAGATTGATCTAGTTAACGCCGTGACACCCCGCTATCGCCTAATACAACACATGTTTAGTGAAGGAGTCTGTGATATTGCGTTCTTATTTTTATTCATTAGCAATTTAAAAATTATTCTTTCACACACCATCTTTCCAGGAAAAACAGTTCCTTCCACCCTGGACTGTTCAATAGTTTGTAATTTTACAAACATAAGTCATGAATTGTTCTTCGATGCCACATCTGAAGTCCAAATGTTTACAAAATACTTTGAAAATTTCAAAGAGAAAATAAAAAAGGTTGACAGTTATTATTAAAAGTAATGCATTTTTCTACTTAAGATTATTCCAACACACAGTAATGCAGTGGTTTCATTCAAAACCTAGCTTTCCTCTCTTGGTATCAACAGCACAGATAATCATACATAATTAAAAAAATAATAATAATAATAATAAAAAAAATTGCTGTTGTGAAGTGGAATCTTGGTATTTAATTGAGACTTTCTTTCCTATTTCTTTTTATTTCTGAGGAAAATGTTCACAGGGAATAACATCTCTATCTTAACTACATAATATTTTATACTGTAAATCCTTTAATTTTCTGACATTGAATATTTTGGGCTTCAGATGTGAAACAAAGTCTTTTTCTAAGTATTTAATATCGGAAGAAATTATTAAAGCTCAAGGAAACAGAAAAATAGATGCAGTAAGCACAAATTAGAAAATATCAAAGATGAATACCTGATTTTATTCTGCTGCTGTGTAAAACAGCCTTCCTTCTCTTCTGTATTCAGTCCCAAGTCCCATATGACCTTCGCCTCTGAAGATGAGAGTCATATATTTAACTACAGTATTTTTTATTTACTATGGAAGCTGAAATGCAAAACATTTAATCTACATCATAAAATGGAAAGTGGCTGAGTTTTCAGTGACCTTGACCATTCCGACACCAAAAGTTGATCATTTCAAACAAGTGCAGACTTTCAACTTTGTTAAATTGGACACAAGGTCATGGCTTTTTTTTTTTAACCAAAATACAAATCCAAAAGATATTTATTTCTGAGTGCATAGATTTCCTATGGCTAAACAGCAATGAGAAGATGCAGTAGGAAGATTTCAAGGGTATGATCTACCCAGTCCTTATTGACCTTCTGCAGAATTTGGACACACAGATTTTGTTAATAGTGAAACATAGGAAATGGAAGCCAGAGACATCAGCAACTTCACCAAACATGTTATCTTTAAAATCATTGGCAAAACTCTTTTTTTTGTCTTTTCACTCTAGAATTTAGAATAGAAGTAAGGCATTGGCCATTTCCTTGGGTGAAATAATGAATTCTTATACAGACTGCTCCTTCAGTTAGTGCTGCAGTTAGCAGTTTACATGTTGACTCCCAGTCTAACGCAGATTTTGGAAAGCCAAAGAGTTAAACTAAAATGGGATGAGGGAATAGGCCTGCTTGTAAATGACAGAGCAGTTCAGAAATATGGTTTATGAATTTTGCTTCCAAGCCATAGAACTGTTGTGTAATTTCAGATTTTTAAATTTTTATTTATTATCTATACCTAACTCAGCAAAAGCAGAATAGTGTCAGTGGAACCCAGCAGGACATAATTTGAGCTTTTCCAAATATGGTTTGTAACTCCTTGGCTTGTGGTTACTGATGGAGCAGTGGAAGATACAGAACCTGCATGCCTTTTATCTATTCTCTTCCCACATTGTCTACTTTGTGCCAACCCATGGAAATTTGTTTACAGATACCTTTGTGCTGAAGCTTTGATATTTGAGATTTTGAGGTCGCAAATTCCCTGCCAGGACTCAAACCATGAGACTTCTAATTTGTTTTCTAAAGACAGTGCAAAATTTCCTGATGCTTGTCAGTCTGTGGAAAGGCAGCCTTTTCAGACATTTACTCCATGGTTCAAAACATTGCATGACATTAACATTTAGAAACTGTCCAGGTGTAAGAATAGCTTTCCCATGCTACCAAACCAGAGGACAACAAATGTTATAAAGAGGGATGTCAAGACATTTCAGGCAATTATTACGGACTACTCAATCCAGTGTGATAAACTGAAATAGATTCATGAGGTTAATATCAGTTCCAGAGATTGTAGACCAATTTATGGGGTGTACTATGTAACTTTTTCCCCTCAAATTTATGATCTTTATGAAGATTTGAAGCAAAACATGGTTGCAGTTTAATTATACAGAAGAATAAAGAAGAAAAACAAACAGAAAAAAAAAAAAAGAGGGGGGAGGAGAGCATTTCACTTACACTCTTTCAGATACTATTGTACTTTTATTTTACCAGCTGAACTGCTATAGAGATAATAAAAACAAAGCACTTGTGGAAAATGAAGGCTTGCCTTCTATAAGGGATGCAGCAAATTCAAAATGAAGGCTTGCCTTCTATAAGGGATGCAGCAAATTCTGAAATGCTTTAAAAAGGTATTCCCTAATAAGTAAATAAAACATGCAGCAAGTATAAGACCACATAAATCTATATCTCATTAATCTTTGAACAGTCTGAGGGTTTTTTTCTTTTAAGTGAAATAAATCTTCACTCCAGAAATGTTTGTGTGCAAAATTTGTAAACCATGATGAGGAAACAGAATTTGCCTTAAGACTGGGAATTGTACCTTCTGATGCCAAAGTGATTGTACAGAGAAAATCAAAACAAGAAATTCATGAAGAAGACTGATTTTAAGACTGAGTTTTATTATTTAAACTATAGAATTATAACAATATGTAAAATGAAAGCTAGGCAGAACTCCAAGAGAAGGCATGTTTTCATTATTTCCAATGTTATGTAGCAATTTTCGTAGTGTCATAGAATCATAAAATGGTTTGGGTTGGAACTTTAATATCATCTAGTTCCAACCCCCTGCTATAGGTAAGGACTCCTCCCTCCAGACCAGGTTGCTCACAGTCCCATCCAGACTGGTCTTGAATGCTTCCAGGGAGGAGGCATTCACAACCTCACTGGGCAATCTGTTCCAGTGTCTCACTACCCCCACAGTAAAGAATTTCTTCCTGGTATCTATTCTATCCTCTTCCAGTTTAAAACCATTTGTCTTTGTCCTGTCACTACCTGCCCTTATAAAAAGTTCCTCCTCAGCTTTCTTGTAGGCTCTCTTCATGTACTGGAAGGCCTCTATAAAGTTCCCCCAGAGCCCTCTCCACCTTTTTTATAACCTACTATGGTTAATTGTTTAGCATTTCTGTAGTCAAACAGCTATCACAGACATTATTCTAATCCAGGGGATATAGAAAATGCACACTTTAGTTTGACCATTTTATTTTCCATTCATAATTACTAGTCTAATAGAATAGTATCTTGTAAAATAAGGTTCTCTTGATTTTAGAAGAAAAATCCAAGGAAACCTGTGCTTTGCATGAGAACAAAATCTCAGAAGTAAGTTTCATGAAGTGATGAGATCGATGTTGGTGTGCATTAGGGTGATTATGTTTCTTTATGTAATCAAAGTAAACTCAGATTTTTCTTCTGAACCTTTCTAAAGGTGTTGATGTCTTTGAAAGAGAATTAGAGAAAGTTCCAAAAATTGAGAAGGATTCAGAATGAATTATGAAGATTTTTTTTTTTTAAATTCTGCTGCAATGCCTTATGACTTGCCAAGTCATCACTTCATGCAACAAAGAGAGGATATGTATGATAATAATGAGGGAGCTGATAACATGTATTGCAACTATGACTACTTAATTGTCAACCTTGCCCTTTGTCACTAAGGCAATTCACACCTCTGCACAATTGTTTTTACCAAGCATATCACAGAATCACTGAGTGGCTTGGTTTGGAAGAGACCTTGAAGACCATCTAATTCCAACTCCTTGCCATAGGCAGGGTTGCTAGTCACTCAGTCAGATGAGAGATCAGTCTACCCAGGTCCCCATGCAACTTGGATTTGAACATCTCCATGTATGGGCCATCCACAGATTTTTTGAACAGATAGTCCCAGTATCTCACCACCCTCTGAGTAAAAATAAAATATATATATTCTAGTATCTAATCTATGTCTCCCCTCTTTCAGCATAGAACTATTCCCACTTGTGTAATCACTATCAGATCGGTCTCCTTCATGTTCATAAGCAAAATTTTATTACTGAAAAGATGCAATGAGGTGTCTCTCCGGAGCCTTCTCTTCTTCAGCCTGAACAAACCAAGCTTCTTCAGTCTGTCTTCAAAGGAGAGCTTTTCCCATCCTCTGATGATCTTCCTGGTCCTTTCTTTTTTCTTTTTCTTTTTTTTTTTCTTTTTTTCTTCCTTTTTTTTTTTTTTTTTTTTTTTTGTAAAGAAGCCTTTCTTCCAGGAATTGCCTGGAATTGTTTCCACCCTCTTGCCACTCAGTACTGTTACTGCCACTCAGCCTGTACTGTTCTGTCGTGGCTACACTGGGTCAGCAAAATGTTCTTCTGTCCTATTGCATTCTTCAACAGCTATTCAGATGTTGTGAAATTTTCCTGAACATGCCAATATCACATTTCCACTGATATCCATTTGATCGAGATTTCCCAAATATTAGAAACGATCCTTTTATTATAAACAGATCAATTGAGAATTGGGACCAAGGGTACTTGAGAAAAAGCATTTGTACAGTAGCAAAAATTGCTTTTGTGAAAAAGGAAAAGGTTCCAATAGAGAGAAGATGTAAATTTTGGTGTATGTTATGTTCTCCACTACAATGTGATTCTTTGGAGATGGTCAGGAAAGGAATGAGAGACACTGAGACTGCATAGGAATAGATATAATTACCTCTGGGAGACTGCCTCTCCTCCCATACTTGCTTGTTTTCACAAATTTTTGGTCATGAAAAACGCATTCACAAAAAACATTCTGGACAGTTTTTTTTTTCTCACAAGACCTTGGGAATGAATTTCAGACAAACACAGAAGACATTCACAAGTCTTCTGCGTAATGAAATCCCACTACAGAACTGAGTGCACAGATTAAGTACTGCTTACATTTTCTACATTACCCAGAAAAGGAATCAGCAAGCATAGTAGTCTTCCCAAAGGTGGGATGTAAACATCACAAGAGAGCTCAACCAGAACAAGAAATAGAGTATCTGCCATCTCATAATTGGAATTTAAATTTAATTAAGATGGAGGCAAAAATACTCATCACCCCATTGATGAAATGCAAGAGCCTTTGGCACAGTTAATGTAAACAGAAGAAAGACTTTCTAAAGTTTTAGTTAAACAATTACAACCTTAATTCTCAAGTTTATAGTTAGTCAACAAAATAATAATAATTTAAGAAAGTAAGACAAAACTTGTAACTGTTGCTCTGGGCTTTCTTTTATGCTTCTGCCTTCTGAATAATCATATATGATTAAAATCCAGCACATAGCATTAGAAATCTGAATTTGGAAGATTAAGCTAGGATACTGCAGTATATGTGAGCAGTGGTAACAAATGGTATTTGAGACAGGTAGGTATGTAATAGGTTAGTGCTACTACATTATGCTATATCACTTTGTTTCCCATATTTCTCTTACATATTTCGGAGACTGAATTCATGGACTGTTATAAAAAGAACAAAGAAATGGATATGCTATTCTGGCAGTTGGGTTCCCACCACATCCTCTCTCAAGGAGTCTATGGTCCTCTGTTCATCTCATGTTTACATGAGTTCTGAGTTCTGCCCAGCCATGTGATTTCCAAACATGTCTGTTCCAGTTTCATATTTGAAATTGCCTTTACCAGAAAACCTAAGCAGGGTAACTGACAGCAGGTCTTGGTGCTACCAAAACATATTTGTAGCACCGATACCTAAAACTAACATGAAAGGAGACTATTGCAAGAATATTTTGCAACTTCCCACATAGCACACCCAAAGAAACTTTACCCAGTTATTACTTTGACAAGTATATAACACTTGGTTAACACTGCCAGATATCTATTTATAAATGCATTTAGTCTTGATTTAGACTTCCAGTTAACGTGAATCCATCATGTTCTAAGATAAAATGTCTCAGTAGTTTGAAACTTTCAGTGTAAAAAGTGGAAGTGAAGCAAAGTGGAAAGTGAAAGTGAAGCAAAGTGAAGCAATTTAGAGTTTGAATTTATCTTCTATCATGAACCTTTGAAACTCATCATGTTTTTCCCTTTCTAGATTGAGGAGCTGGCTGTCAGTTATCTTTTCATATTGATCAAATCAAACCTTCACCTTTTATTAGAAAAGACTGAACAGCAGAATGTCCTTGTTCTCACTAAAATGCTAGGGACAAGTACAGACAACACCCTGAGAAACAGTAAGATCAGTGTTCAGCCACTTCTGGAAGAGTCCAAAACAGTGTCAGCGTTCAGGAGGGTGTCTGGTGTCATCTTTTTGGTTTGTCTGATATTCTTTGTGTCAATAATCAATCCAACTATGATTCCCAGTAGTGGCTAGGGAGAACCATTTACTTTGGTACTGTAAGTAGGGTCAGATGCACCTTGTTGCTTCTGCTCCCTTCTTCACCATACGGAGCATGCTGTCAGGAGACAGAGACCGTATGGAGACATGCTGTCAGTGATGGGTCTAGGACTAGTGATCTATCGATCCTCATGAATTTCTTTTTCTCTATTTATGCTTTTCCTCCCTTTCTCTTAAAGTTGTTAAGTTGTTAAGTTGTGCAAGGCTTGTTTGAATTTTCTATAAAACCACTCAGTGTAGTTAAATAGAATTGTGAGGGTCACTGTCTATAAAAATTTTGTAGAAATCTCCTATTAAAGTTTGAAGTATTTAAAGTAATTTTGACTCTTATGTACAGATCCTGTGTATCATTTCATCTTAATCTAACCAGGGAGGATTTACAAATCTAGTTAACCCTCCCTCCCTTCATGGACGGACCTTACACAAAAATTAATTTTTCCAATGTCAGATCACGTTCCTTCCTGGCTTTTGTCAACCCTTTGTTGAAGTGTTTGGTATGCATTGTGCAGAAGGCTGGGCTGATATATTTGAAAAGGAGACATAGAGTGGCATTGCCTTTGTGTCCCAGCTTTAATGAGAGCATTAGTTTCTCCCAGTTTACATCCCCAAATGACCTGTAGTCTCTCAGCAACTGAGTTGTGCTAGGAGCTGATGTTATAGTTTTTTATGTTTCTTCAGTGCAGAGTTACTATTCCATGAGCCCATTCTTAGTCCTGTAAGTGTCTCATAAATGCTTTGTTTCCTCATGCCTGCCTGGAATTTAACTGTAATATTTGATCAAGCTAATACAGCAGCTCATTAAAGACAGATAAAAAACATTATTTGGATGCAAAGCATTGTGGTTAAAAGCCTGAATCTGGCTCCGGGAAAACTTTCAGGCTTTTATAGTAAACCATCTGTGTAAATCTTGACAATCAGGGGACTTAATTTTCTCTTGCTCCTGCTCCACTATATAAAATAGAGTAACAATTTTTCCACATCATTTTTATTGTCTAGGCAACCAGTAAGATAAAACATTGCAAACCTGAATAGCAAGAACAAAATAACACAGTAGAGACGAAGCGTGGCAGAAGACCACAGAGTGAGGAGCTTGTTAGGAGCATGGAGTTGGAAAAGAGTCTCCTGGGCCATGTAATTTGAATTCTTCTGTTAAGGGGAAGTATTATGATCTAAATTTTCTGTTATCAAACTCCATTTTACAACTCATTAGGCTTCCTCACATTTAAAATCCCTCTTCTAACTATGTCAAATCTCTCTATTAAGTGTCCCGTTTGCCCTTCTGCAATTAATGGACTTTAGTTATAACACTTCTGAGTCCATGGTGCTTATGATGTTTGTAAATATGAAGAGGTAAAATACTGTTTTTCCAATTCCTTATGCTTGAAACACAATCCCTCAACTAGAGCATCATGTGCTCATCATGTATCTTATCTCACTATAAATAGTATTCACAAAGTGCTTAAATGTGCTTAAATAGACAATCTTTTTTGTCAGCAGAAGATTGCTGAAGATTGTCAGCAGAAGTTTGTCAATTTCAATTGACAGGGATCTCTTGGAAAGAGTCCAGTGGAGGGCCACAAAGATGGTGAAGGGTCTGAAGCATCTCCCCTATGAAGAAAGGCTGAGTGAGCTGGGTCTGTTTAGCCTTGAGAAAAGAAGACTGAGAGGGGCCCTGATCCAGGTCTATAAATACCTAAGTTGTGGGGGGCAGAGTGGTGAGACCAGACTCTTTTCAGCAGTGTGTGGCGACAGGACAAGGGGGAACGACCAGAAACTGCAGCATAGGAAGTTCCTCACAAATGTGAGCAAGAACTTCTTTAGGCGAGGGTGACGGAACACTGGGACAGGCTGCCCAGGGAAGTTGTGGAGTCTCCTTCTCTGGAGATATTCCAGACCCACCTGGACACCTACTTGTGTGACCTGGTGCAGAGAACATGCTTTGGTGGGGGGGTTGGACTCAGTGATCTCTGAAGGTCCCTTACAACCCCTATAATTCTGTTATTCTGTGATTCTGTGTGATTCTGTTTGAAAAACAGTAAAGCAATGGTCAGCCTTTTCAGGGCTGTGTGTTTACAGTTTTATGCCGAATGCCAACGACTGCTAGGAAGCTGGAGCACATGGCCCAGCTG
>JAPSGF010000003.1:34032474-34068897 GCA_035772895.1 Perdix hodgsoniae
TACTGGGGTTAAAAGGGTCATTCAAGGGCTTGTACCAAACTCCGTGGGCAATGACGACAGAGTGCATAGGGAAGGAGTATTGCAGGGGGATGCTGGGGATGCTGCTGTTCTAGGGGATCCTAGATCCCTTATAAAGGTGGTGAGACGGATAGCCCAGCTGAAGTGCCTTTATACCAATGCACGCAGCCTGAGTAACAAGCAGGAGGAATTGGAAACTGTGATGCACTCGGAAAGTTATGACCTTGTTGCTATCACAGAAACATGGTGGGACGACTCCCACAATTGGGATACTGCCATCGACGGCTACAGACTCTTTAGGAGAGATAGGTGAGGTAGGAGGGGTGGAGGAGTTGCTCTCTATGTCAAAGATCGGATAAACTGTGAGGAGCTCCCTACGAGAAACAGTCAGGAACAGGTTGAGAGTCTGTGGGTTAGGATTGGAGATGGGACTAATATAGGCCAGCTGGTGTTAGGGGTATACTACAGACCACCAGATCAAGGGGACGCTGTTGACGAGGCTTTCTTGCTCCAGATGTGTGAGATGTCTGGCTCACGGGCTCTTGTCCTGGTGGGGGACTTCAACCATCCGGACATCTGCTGGGAAAACCACATGGCGAGCTGCAAGAGCTCCAGAAGGCTCTTGGAATCCATTGATGATACCTTTCTGGTTCAGGTATTGGACAGACCGACCAGAGGTGAAGCGTTGCTGGACCTGCTGCTCACCAATGCTGAGGAGATCATCAAAGGCGTCAAGGTTGGAGGCTGCCTGGGCTCCAGCAACCACGCCCTTGTTGAGTTTGTGATCTCAAGTGATGTGGGCCTGGCTAAGAGCAGGATCAGGACACTGAACTTTAGAAGAGCAGACTTCAAGCTACTCAATGGATTGCTGGCCAAGATCCCCTGGCGTGCTGCCCTCAAAGACAAAGATGTTGAGGAGAGCTGGCTGCTCTTCAAGGATGCCCTCCTGGAAGCACAAGAGGTCTCCATTCCTCTGAATAAGAAAGTGGGCAGGCGAGGTAGGAAACCGGCATGGCTCAGCAAGGACCTGCTGAGAGAACTGAGGGTGAAGAAAGGGGTGTACAAGCTCTGGAAACAAGGCTGTGTCACCTGGGAAGAGTACAGGGATGCCGTCCGGACTTGCAGACGTAGGATCAGGGAAGCCAAGGCGCAGGCAGAACTGAACTTGGCAAGGGATGTGAAAAACAATAAGAAAACTTTCTACAGGTACATTGGCCAGAAGAGGCAGGCCAAAACAGGCGTACCTACTTTGGTAAATTTAAAAGGAGAACTGGCTTCAACAGATGAAGAGAAAGCTGAGGTGCTGAATGAATTCTTCACCTCGGTCTTCACCGGTGGCCAGGATTCTAGTCTTTTTCACGTCCCTGAGCCCTGCATCCCCAAACCTCTATGTGGGGACCAAGGAGGTAAATCCCTCCCCACTGTAAAGGCAGACCAAGTCCGAGAGTGCCTCCTTAGACTGAATGAATACAAGTCTATGGGGCCGGATGGCATACATCCCAGGGTCCTGAAGGAGCTGGCTGAGGTGGTTGCTGAGCCGCTCTCCATTATATTTGAGAAGTTGTGGCTGTCAGGTGAGGTCCCGGATGACTGGAGGAAGGGTCACGTCACTCCCATATACAAGAAGGGGAGCAGGGAGGACCCGGGGAACTACAGGCCGGTGAGTCTCACCTCCGTGCCTGGGAAGATCATGGAACAGATCCTCCTGGACAACATGCTCGATCACATAAAGAATGAGCATGTGATCCGAGACAGCCAGCGTGGCTTCACCAAAGGAAGGTCATGCCTAACTAATCTCGTGGCCTTCTACGATGGAGTGACGGCATTGGTGGATGAAGGGAAGGTGACCGATGTCATTTACCTGGACCTGAGCAAGGCCTTTGACATGGTCCCCCATCACATCCTCATCTCCAAATTGAAGGGAAGTGGATTTGATGGGTGGACGATCTGATGGATAAGCAATTGGTTGAAAGGCCGCAGACAGAGGGTGGTGGTCAATGGCTCTATGTCCAGGTGGAGGCCGGTAACAAGTGGTGTCCCCCAAGGGTCTGTCTTGGGACCGGTGCTCTTTAACATCTTTATTAATGACATCGATGAGGGAATGGAGTGCACCCTCAGCAAGTTTGCTGACGACACTAAGCTGAGTGGTGCGGTTGATACGGTGGAAGGAAGGGATGCCATTCAGAGGGACCTCGACAGGCTGGAAAGCTGGGCTCGGGTGAACCTAATGAGGTTCAACACGGCAAAGTGCAAGGTTTTGCATTTGGGCCGGAAGAACCCCAGGCACCTGTACAGACTGGGAGGAGTTGTCATTGAGAGCAGCTCGGCAGAGAAGGACCTGGGGGTCCTGGTGGACGAGAGACTTAACATGAGCCAGCAGTGCGCTCTGGCAGCTCAAAAGCCAAATGGGATCCTGGGTTCCATCAGGAGAGGGGTGGTCAGCAGGGATAGGGAGGTGATTGTCCCTCTCTACTCGGCTCTTGTGAGGCCCCATCTGGAGTACTGTGTTCAGGTGTGGAGCCCTCAGTATAAGAAAGACATAGAGATTTTGGAAAGGGTCCAGAGAAGGGCGACTAAGATGATCAGGGGACTGGAGCACCTCCACTATGAGGACAGGCTGAGGGAGTTGGGCTTGTTCAGCCTGGAGAAGAGAAGGCTGCGGGGTGACCTCATTGCAGCCTTTCAATACCTGAAGGGAACCTACACCCAGGAGGGGTGTAAACTCTTCAAAAGGGCTGACAATAGCAGGACTAGGAGAAATGGATCCAAGTTGAAGGAGGGAAGATTTAGGTTGGATGTTAGAGGGAAGTTCTTTACAAGGAGAGTTGTTAGGCCCTGGAACAGGCTGCCCAGGGAGGTTGTGGATGCCCCGTCCTTGGAGGTGTTCAAGGCCAGGTTGGACGGGGTCCTGGGCAACCTGATCTAAATGTGTATGTTTGGTGGCCCTGCCAGGCAGGGGGGCTGGAACTGTATGATCCTTGAGGTCCCTCCCAGCCTGGGTGATTCTGTGATTCTGTGATTCTGTGATTCTGTGAAGGTAGAAAGCACACTATTAATATTAGGCACAGAGATCACTGGAGATTAATCAGCTTGAAAACAGCTGTCCAATATTTTTGATAAGAAAAACAAAAGTTAAATATTTTTCTTCTCTTTCACACTTATTTGTCTTAATTCCAGACCAAAAGTAATTAGCCAAGAACTTGTAAGCAAGGCAGAGCCTTGGCAATTTTTTCCGCGTATTCCAAAATTTTCATTTTAAAAAGAGGAAAAATCTTACAGTAAGTCCCAGAACATAGTGGTTTTCTTGCTGTTATAGTTATTTCTATTAAAAATTGATCAGGGTATTTTTGTTGAAATAAATGTTTCTAGTTTGTGGTAGAGACACATAACATGTATGAAAACTGCTGCTGAAAACTTCCTTTTTCAAGGAAGCATTTCCTATTTCACAGAAGATAAAGGTTTTTAAATCCTCGAAGAAAATGTTGTCTTCTTAAGTTTAGAAGCCTAAGGATGTATCACTGGATTCTTTCTAAAGAATCTTTCTCTTTTCACCAATTAAAAGTGTATCATCACACTTACTGTTGCAATGAATCCAAGGAACGGAGGCACCGTGCTTCTGGCTGCTACTCCAAGAGATTTTGTTTTCTCCTGCACCCAACATCAAATTTATTGCACTATTAGGATTGTAATCTGCATATCTGTGGGTTTGAATGCTTAAAGCCCTTTCTCTTTTGCTACTATCATGCTTGATTGTTGTGCTCCTAATTTGTATGTTTCCACTCAATTAACATTATTCAAATGATAGTGATTGTAGTGAGATACCAGAAAACAGAAATTTGTTTATGTAGATAGATAGATAGAGATATATTTTTGAAGGCAGCTAGAGCTCCTTGTGACTCCAAATTTATGCCAAGATGACAATCAGCCTCCCATTTCTGGAGGTAACAAAAGCCTTGCAGATCATACTGCTGAGTAGTTGGCAACATAATTATAGTGTCTGTAAAATAAAGTGCTACTAAGCTCTTCTACTGCTAATATCTTTTATCTTTCTCCTCCCAATGTTACGCGCCTTTGAATACAATGACATCAGTGTGAATTAATTCCATATCTGAATGTTATTCTTATTTAACAACTCAACCAAAAAAGTAAAACAATACTTAACAATGAGAAGATTTAAAATGTTTTCATGAGAAGAGAACAGGATCAGTGATAGTTAAAAAATTACTTTATCAAATTCAATTATTAGATGCAATGTGCCACAGCTGACAGTCTGCTGACTTTAGTTACAGTATTATAGAAAGAAAAACAGCATTTCATTTACACCCTTACTGAAAAATTTGTTGTTTACACTTCACGAACTAAAATCACAGAGTGGGTAAGATTTTGGCAAAAACAGAGTTTGAATATAATGATAACCAAGAAGCTATGGGTGTTAAATCAGATGAGAGCATTCCTCATAGAATACTGTAGAGGATATCAGATCGGTCAGTGCTTATAATTATGCACATATCTGCTAGAAACAGCATCAGCTTTCACTGATGATGCACATTGTAATGGTAGTGAGCAAAATCCTTCAGGAAAAGGTCTCTCCCTGAAAAAAAAAAGCAAAAACATTTCACATATGCAGAAAGTCTTGTTTAGAAAGCTGACAAAAGAGTAATCTAGAGAACAATGAATAATAAAACTTTCCCACCTTGTCTGTTGAAGAAACACCTCCTCTAGGAAGAAGAGACAAATATGATATGAAAAACATGTTTTTAAAAAGTGTGTTACTGACACTGTAGTTTATGCTAGAGCAGAGGATCAGCAACAGGCTTTGGGGTTGTCCAGAAGTTTGGGAATTTGGACCTCCGTGGACTAAGTTGGGCACAACAAATCAGACCTCTCTGTATTAAGTGATCATCTGGGTGCATCATCTAGGGCACTGCCAAGCACTGTTAATAAGCTGCCTGCATCCTGCTCTCTAGACAAGGATGACTTTTTCTACTCTCTTCTAGAAATATGTTGATTGTCCGTGTTTTAAAGAGGTAATTTACACAAATTACTTCTTCCTTTTGACAGATGCTGTGGTAGTGTTGTAACAGAAAGTGAAAGATAGCTAAATATGATTTTACAGCATGTCTACTGCAGTACCCACAAATAAAGAGAATTTTTAAAAGAGGGACAGTCAGCTGCAACATTGGTTTCATGATGTTCAAATGAGAGGTTCCAATGAATATAGAGACAAACTGCTCAGTCCACTTCTCATTAGAAACATATCCACCTACAATCATATACTTATTTTGAGGAGACTTAAAACTGTCTCAGTTGTGAATCTTTTAAATGTCCGTCTAAATGTCCAGGCAAAGTGCCAAGAAGAAATCAATCTATGCTGAGTCTTTGAAATCTTCCAAGTGTGATAAGACTTCTAGGAACATTTGTCCATTTTATATTACCTTCAGGAGCTTTTACGGTGAAAGTCTCACCTCTTTTCTACTGCTTTGCAGAGAGTAGCAATTAATTTTTAGCTGAACATACTCCCTGAAATCAAAATTAGCAACTTGCTAGAGCTGTGTGAGAGAAAACTTATTCCTGGCATGTTTTGATAGAGGAATACACTTTCTTTAGAAAATGAGGGCAATAAAACCAAAATGTGGGAATTTACTGTTGAACTTCAATATATTTTCAACTTCTATGGAAAACTCTGCAAAAACTTATGTTTAGGTGGGCCTCTTCCTCAAAAAAAAAAAAAAAAAAAAAAGGGGGTTCTGAGAGTTTTCCAGGAGCTATTGCTTCTCAGTGGCAGGAGACGTGAAATCAGGAGACGTGAAATACTGAGTTGGAGAAGGTTTCTATAATGAGATAAATACTCTGTTTTGTGATACACTAACAGGTCAACATCTTCTATCTGTCTGTCTGCCTAGATGTGTATTTTACATCTGTCATACTCATGCCTAGAAGTTAAGCTTTACCTTTTGACTTACTGTTATCCTTGTCCCATTTCTCTTGCATTATTTTTTACTTTTGTTCAGGACTTCTCTATTTTGACTTCACCAAGGCTTACCAGCCTTGTCTGTGTTGGCTTAGGAGGATCCTTCAGCAAATTCCCACCAGTTCTGGAAAGAACTGGTACCAGCCATGAAGGGGCCTTTTTGCATCTGAGCTGAGTTCTGCCAGTTCAAAAGGTAGGACTACCAAAGTAGCAAAAGAAAAAAAACACAAGAGACAAAGATCATAGTGAAATAAAAATTAGGTATAGCAAGTACCCAGGTAAATAATGAAATGTCTTCTGTTGCTTTTGACATTTCGCAAATGTTTTGAAGTGATGTGAGCTAAAATTCAGCACATCTTAACTTCTTGCTCAGGAGGAAAGTGTGTTCCAGATGGTTTCTTTTTATTCATTTAGAGAAAGTTAAGCTCTATCTCAGAGCTTCAGAGAGTTGACTGATTGATGCTCCTGAAAAATCAGCTGATTGGAAAGACCATATATCACATTAGCTGTTTCAGAGTTAGATTTTACTTGTGAAGGAGACTGACAACAACAACTAAAAAAAACAAACCAACATAAACAACAACAATAAATTCATACTAATGAACAGATATGGATTAAACTAATTTACCTCATTATCTCAGATTCAAAATTGAGAAGGTATAGATCAGCCATCAAAAACTTCATGCCCCTAAGAGTGGAAATTTCAGGCATTCTTGAACCACCAAAAATCATAGATTAATACATTTAAAACCTTTTTCTTTTATGTTTCCAAAATGAATGGGATTTGGGTCAGTGGTATCAGTATGTTATTACTTTTTCTTTTTTTTTTTTTCTTTTTTTTCTTCCCCATACCTTTCTGGTGATTTATCTGAAACAAATGAATCTTTCAGTTCCAGCTGTCAGTAGACCAGAGTTTACAATGTAAGAGCAATGGCCCAAATCTAATCTTGGTTTCCTTTTCTTGACGACGTGCCTATTCTGCATGCAGTTCACCTCCTCTAGACAGAACCCCGCTAGCTTCTGAAGGGGCCAGTGCTAATAGCTGGTAGTGAAGCTCAGGTTGACCTTCAAAGTTCAATACTTTGAAATAGTATTCAATACTTTGGAATAGTACATAGCACAAGATGTGGGTATTTATAGTACTTTTCAGTGGGGTTTCTGAGTTCCAGAGCAAAATATGCTGTAGTTGGACTACCAGCACACTTCCCCAAGTTGCAAATTATCTTTGTTCTGCTATTCATTCAAAATCTGACCAAGTGTGAAACTGATTTTCTATATCCTGCCTCCCCTACTGAACCCTATTATCATGTAAGTATTATTATCTACTCTGATATAATGCTGTTCATTGGTAGTTGTTTTATTGTGGCTGATCTTTGGTTGCATTTTCCATGGACATTACAGATGCTTAAGCTTTGTGTGCATTCAGAAATAATTGGTGATATTTATTAATAGAAGGCAAACCTGCCCAGGATTGTTAAGCAAAAGACTTATCTAGATAAGGGAGCAGCTGAACAAGAGCTCCCAGGAAGATGTAATATTTCTGCAGAATATTGCTCTACTTTATTTTCTTTTTTTTTTTATTCATCTAGTCTTGGCTGTTTTCAGAGACCAGGGAGTATGCTGTCAGGGCATTCAACATGAGCCAACACATTCCTTCTTATATGTCTGGATTTAACTTTGTGATCATAATACCTTTTCAACATCATTTGAAGGAAGCCCATAATTTTTCCTATCTGCACCACATATTTTTTCCCAAATCTGAAAGTTAAGTCACATTTTCTATCATTAAAGCATCAGGAAAATAGGAAATCAAGAAAAAAGTAGCTTCATGGCAGCTATGCTGTAGTGATTGTTAGCAGCACTGGAACCTGATCTGTTTTAGATTACTCTTTTCACACTCTACCCCTTTCCACTTCTCCCTACTTCTTCATTTTTTATGGAAATTCTGCACTGCCTAATTCAGTTATTTATGTAGCTAAACGGAGGAGATGACAGTAAGAAACCATTAAAACAACACTCCCCCTCCCCTCTCTAGCCCTTTCTATCCCAAAACAGTGTTTACTATAAAATTTGGTGAGAAATTAATGCACTCAGATCTGGAGACTCAAATCCCAACACCACACTTCTTCTGTAAAACATTCTATTGTTGCTAAAACATCATTATATAGAAATAATAGTAATTAAAAAAAATGCAGAGAATTGTCATGATTAATGGACCTTGAGGTCCCATTTTTAAGTGCACCCAAGATATCTTCAGGAGACAAATTCTGTTATTGCTTTTATCTCTGTAATTAAAGTAAATGAAATGAAAAAAATTTAAGACAGGACAGAATAATATTTCAACTTACACTACAGAATACTGAATTTAATTAATGATTGCAATGAAGTAAAAAATTTACTCAGGCATAACTTCAGTGGTGAATTTGACCATATATATAATTCTCACATTTTGGAAAGAATTCACATACTTGTTTAGCTCTGATACTACGACTACTATGATTCTATCACTGCCTTAAAATTTCTTTTTGAAAGCCTGATTGCCATAAGAATATTTCATTAAATTTTAATTTATCCCCGAGATAAAGCTGCTATGGGTGTCTAGGAGAATTTTCTTTGTTGAACTGACACACTGATTAAAATGTAGTGCATAATAAGCTTCCAATTCTTTGAAGGACTGTTTGGATTATGAAAAACTATTAGCACAGGAACATGCTTAATGTGGTTGATACTGGAATTCTTAAGCATAGTCCTTATTGGAATTTTGTTTCAGCTATTATTTAATTATTCTAGCTTCTTTATATCTGAAAGTTTAAATTGGGAGTATAATAAGTGTTTAAAATATTTAAAGATGATTCCTTAAAATAACTTCGGATTTTTATACATTGTTATATAATAATATTTTGAATTTTGGAAATGTGATTTTGTATCAGGCCAATGATATGTGGCACACAGACATAGATTGTTTGCTTTGTGCTCTAAAAACCAACTGTGTACATCATTCAGTGCAGATTCAACTTCTTTTTGCCTAGAGCGTCTCAAACCCTGGGAAGGATACACTTGCCATAAACTAGGTGTTTAAGTCTGAGGTGGTCACTACAGGCTCTGTCTCTAGTGCAGAAAAATAAATGGATTTTTCAAGAGAGTAATTAATTTCACCTTAAGATACATGTCTAAGATGGGACAAATGAGTTAGCCTCTAGAGGTGTTTCTTCCATTGAATCCTAGTGGAAAGTTGGAGGGTTATATATATACATATAGCTTGTAAATCCACTTGGGCAGATGATAAGATCATTTAGATTAGAGAAATTTAGACATCTCAGTCTGCATTACTACTCCAGTATAGAACAAAATGGGAGACAGCTGTATGCCTTACAGCTTTTGTGAAGATGTAACTTTTTCTGTGTCTTTGTTGTTTATTTGCTACTGCATTTCTTTGTTTGCTATATCTGTTCTTCTACATTTGGCTAGTATTGGATTGGAAGAAGAGATGAGCAATCTTTCAGCCTCCTATTTCTGTTCTTGGATCTTTGAGCACTCAGTGAAGACATACTGTCTCTGCTGCACTCTGTCACTGGGAGTGGAAGCCATCAAAAATTCCAGGGGCAGTTAGAACAGTTCTCTTGAGCTGATGAGAAACCAATGTATTTCTGAAATTTATAAGCCAGATCTTTGGTTGCATATTACATGCTTCCAAGAAGGATTTTCAGCAAACTGGGGAAAAAGAATAGAAGTAAATTAACTCCAAGTGTTTAGAAGTGTTACATGAGTATTTTACTTGACCAATTCTTACATCTCTGGACCCATTTTCAGATACCAGACCAGTATATATGATACAACAATGACTCAGTACACTTAATGAAATCAAATTGGTGAGATTTCTCTATTTATTATTATTATTATTATTATTATTATTATTATTATTATTATTATTATTATTATTATTATTTCCCCTACTGTTTAATTTGATATTATCTGCTTCTGTTTAAAAGTCTCAGGAACTTGTGAGACGACACACTGAGGTTATACTTTACGACAATTTCTTCTTTCTATTCGGTGTACTCTAAAGAAATGACACAATTATTTTAAATATAGACTGTACTTCAGTTGGTGGCAAGTGTCAGAGAAATATGTATGTATGTATGTATGTATGTATGTATGTATGTATCTATCTATCTATCTATCTATCTATCTATCTATCTATCTATCTATATTTTTTCCCCTTGTAGAAGTCTTTCTCCTTTCACCTTTCTCCTAGGTGATGCTTTATAGACCTGACCAAATTTGTTTCATTCTCTTTTGAGGGCTCTTTACAAATTGTGTCTATTCTTCCATATTATAGTGCCTTCTATGCACTTGTGCATCAACATAAGGTTTTTGACTCTTTCTTGGGTGTGACATTTGTTCAACTGCAATTGATATTACTGAGATCCCATTCTGCATCATTGCTTCAAGGTGAGACATTTTCTGATATTTGTTAACTTTTTAGCTTGAAGTGTCTTACATTACACTTGACATCAAACAACACAGTGCTTTTCTCCATTTGTGCTCAACTTTATAAAATTTTGAACCTTCTCTGCACTCGGAGATGCTATGCAGATGCTCACAATGTTATTATATGCGGCTTTAATATTGTTTCATCCAAATTGTTAATGAAACTATTAACCGTATGAGACCTCATTAAAAATCCATTCCTTGTCATAGTGCTACCTGATTTTGATTCTTTGATAGTGGATACCTAATTCCACACTTACAAGCTTCTCCTAGGTAATGTTTCTCACATTTCTTCTGTATGCTCTTCATGAACACAATGTCAAAATTATGCTGAAGTCAAAAAATAATATAATATTAATATAATACATAGTACCTTCTGTGTATTTCCCTTATGCACAAAGCTAGATACTTTGTCCTAGTAGAAATTATATTAGTTTTGTCAGGATTTGTTTTTGATGAATGTAAGGTGGCTGTTGCACTTTTTTTTTTTTTTTTTTTTTTTTTTTTTTTTAAACTACAGGTAAAACTTGTAAAACTGCTGCAGTTCCCTGAATCTTTTAAAACTGAATATTGGTTTTTCTTTACAATGACAAATCTCCAGCAGAAAATTATTCTAGAAATCAGCCAACTGCTTTCCAAAAATCTTGCAACTTCTCCAAATTGCCTACCTAATTTTTAAGAATTTATGCATGATCAATGTAAGCATTCAGTTATTGAGTGAGATGATAAATACTTGCAAAGTCTTATGCTTCAGAAACTCTTGTCCCTATGGCATATACTTCTGTCACAACAGCACTCTACCAGTGTCTTCAAAAGCAGCACAATAGCAACAGAAGTGTGATTTGGCTTCTTCAAGTACATATGGCACTGGGAAAAATGTCTCTGTTATTAGCAACATTATTGAAATGACAGAAGTGATCTGTTCCAACTCAGGAAAGTAATGATACATAAAACGTTTTATTCCTCTAACTGTGCTCCTCACTTTTTTTGCAGCAATTACAATGCTTTGAGGGCTATCAGGTGGAAATACACGGTTCAAAAAGATCCAAACTGACCAAGTTTCAAAGCTCTGATTTCAGATCTCTTTGAAAAGTTTAAAAATTTTATTCCTAAATGGATGTAAGAAAATAAGAAAGCTATGAGGACTTAAAATATCAAACAGTATAGAAGAATCCAGACTCATCCGCTTTAAATGCAAGGAAATAAATGAATAAAATCTGACAATATCTGGCCTTGCAGGACAAAAAACTTCTTTTGATTGTAAAGGAAGTGTATAGGAAATACACAATTATGTCCTCTAACTGAAGATAATTGAAGCAGATCTCCATATGATATACATTCTTTGTTCTGTTTCTTTATTTGTTTATGATCATGACATTTTCTTTTTCATTGTGTTTTTTTTTTTTTTTTTTTTTTTTTTTTTTTTTTCCCAGATGTACCCTCTCTCTGTCCCTGCCCTATCTGAAGACTGTGAAAAACTTTGGTCTTTAAATATTCTGTTATATCACAGCAAGCTGTGTATCTGTTCACGTTCCTTGGGAACAGGATCCTGCTTTATTTATAGCTCTTCTGTTTAGCCTTCCATGTCTTCATGCTGTAGTACTCTGTCAGAAAGCCTGCTGAATGTGTAGGTTCATAGACAATTTCACTAGCAACAGAAATCTTGGCATACAACTGAAATACAAGACATGCTTATAATGATTCCACCGAAGGTTTGACCCCAATAACTATTTGGTGATTTTCTGTGGGATGTGATACTGCACTTTGATACACTGATATCTTGTCCTAATATTTGAGAGAGGAACCTGTGTAACTTGGTCTAGATCAGTGGGTCTGTTTTGACTTTGATAGCCATATGATTAATTTATTTTCCTATGGACAAATCTCAGCCAACTTAAGGGGCTAAATGATTTTAATAAAATCATTCCCAAAATCTTTTATAGTGGACCAACATAGTCTGAAATAATGATCTGGGGATCTAAATTGAATTCAGTCAAAATTCAGATATAAAATGGAATTAATTGGATAATTATATCTGTGAACTTGCACGGTGTGAAAAATTGAATAATTTCACGGAATCATAGAAGAATAGAATGGCTTAGGTTGGAAGGGATCTTAAAAACCACTCAGTTCTGACTCCCCTGCCATGGGCAGAATTCCCAGCCATTGCTTCAGGCTGTCCGGGGTCCCAACAAACATGGCCCTGAATGTCCAGGGATGCAGCATCCACAGCTTCTCTGTGCAGCCTGTGACAGAACCCCACTGCTCCCTGCATACTGAATTCCCATCTTAGATTCTGTTGCTGTAGATTGCAAGTTATTAGTTAATTTTATTTTGGCCTATACATTGTTTTTTGTTGTTGTTGTTGATGATGTTTTTGTTCTGTACGTTGTTTGCACCTATCTCCCATGACTTGAAGATAATGCAGCTACTTCCTGCTCTTTCTCTGTAGGATCCTTTCCAGTCGGATCTTGTAGAAGCTGTTCAATGTTCTATTATCTTGAGAGTTAAGCCACAGCACATACATTCCAGTGCAGTGCCTTCTCCTCCATGTCCATCATTTACTTTGGTACATAATTTAACTGGATCTCTTTGAAGATATTTTCTCTTTTTGAAGGATATAAAAGACTCACTTGCATGTAGAAGCTGTTGAAATAAATCTATCTGCTGCTTTAAAGAATATTTTGCCAACAATATGCAATCACCAAAGTAGCAAAAAATCGAAGGTAAAACATTGATTAGCTCCACCTGATTGAAGACAGACACTGTCCCCTTTAGGGAGAATATTGTAGACACACTGCTAGCAGCAATGTGGGGACACTTTCACATTCGAAATGAATTGCTTTTCAAAGTGAGTGGCCCATTGCAGCAGGAGTAGCAAGAACACATAAAAGAGACTATCTTTATACCAAAATACACTGAGTAGAGACAATGCGTAATGCAAACTGGGTGTGATTGTTCTGAATTGGTAAATGGAAACTGATTCACAAATAAAATGCCATAAGGTTCAATAAACCAGAGAAAAAATAGTGAATTGTGGATTTATGATAAAATAAGAAGATAGGCAGTACAGTCTTGAATAGAAATCACATGAAAATTAACGTAGAACTCTGAGTTTAATATATAAACATGTTATGTTTTCTCATGTTATTTCTGCTTTTTCCTATGATATTTTCTTCTTTAAGCCATCATGGATACTACATGATTGTTACATTCGGAAAACAATTGATTTTAGATACACTAAAGACAAAGTTGAATACGTGACATTTTCAAGTCATCTGCACTTGCAGATCACAGGATCAGTAAGCTCATCATATATGGGTGAACACATTTTTTAACTTGAGTTCCTTCTGTATGACCTCAGCTTTGAATTCTTGAGTTTTTCAAAAGACAAACCAATCCAAGACTAGAAAACTGCTTCAGCAGCTATTTGTTTATTTATTTATTCATCAGAGAACCTCAAAATATGAATTTTAACGAACTGTGCTAGGATTAAGTATGTATTGTGACTGCTTTTCCGCAGCTCTAAACTTGGTAGCAGTTACCACCAGCAGTGAAGTAATACTTAATAATGATATGAATTTTCTCATCATTCTTTACAGCTGGAAGAAGACCTGATAATTGTAAATCACTAGCTAATCCTTTGATTTATTTTATTTTATTTTATTTTATTTTAGTAATTTATGTTTCATCTTGTACAGAACACTACTCATTATGTAGTTCAAGTGACATGAGCTCCTGGAGGGAGACAATTTCTACATTCTACATTCTATTTTGCATTATGACTGGAAATCAGATGACGATCTTTGCTTGTTTCTACTGCAGTAGTCTTTTTAGTCCCAGTGAAGAATGAGAACTGAGCATGTTGATAGTGTGTACTCTTATTCTATGTAGGAGGTACACCAGATGGATATGACAAATAAAGGGAGGAAGCGCAAGGTACCAGTAGCATGATTACAATTTGTGTAGTAAGTGGCAGTCACAGCACACCCACTGTCTAGCTATTGTCGGGTATTTTGTAGTCATTATGACACAGCAGGCAAACATTAATGAGAAAAGATTACACACTGTGAAACAGAGCATTAGTTTGTTTAAATCATCAGAGCTCAGCAGAACTCTGTGCAACTATAATGCTTTGGATCAACCAAGGATATTGCCTCAGATTCTTCCTTTTCAGAAGAAAAATACAAATCTCGATTCTCCTCTGCCATATGCTCTCTACAAGGCTAGTTCTTCAAGTATGCATATATATATATATAATTATTATTTTTACTACCAGCTTGAGGGAGGGAATGTAATACACAGCATGCGCCTGGAAGAAAGGTCTGTATTTCTGTCAGTAATTCCTGTAATGATCCCTACTGCCAAAATCAGCTCTGGTCTTGGAATTCCCCTTTCATACAAGCTACTTTTGTTCTCCTTCATCAGTGAAGCTAAGTGTGACATTCTCTAACAAGGTTGGTAGGATGGTTGCACCACTCAATTATTAACTCAAATGCAACTTGTACACTGCAGCAAATAGAATTTCTTCTGACAGGCTGCTTGTCATATTATGGCCTTATTTGATTAACTCACCCTTTTGGAAGTGTTCATGATCTCATTATATCTTTAATGATAAAATTCCCTTCTGTTATGTGCTATTTTATATTCTGTTAAAAGGGATTTCATTCATTTTTTACTTGGTGCTTGCATAACAGGATAAATATTTAACAGGGGTTAGTTGATTAAATTTCATCTTAAAACTATATTCACTACCAAAATATATTCTAAACACCATAAAATTTTCTCTGTTTTCCATCACTGTAGCAGATGGAATAGTCAAAAAGTCTTTCTCTATTGAAGGTCACATGTAGCCCTTCATTTCTACTCCATAGAGCCCTCAAAAGAAATAACAACAAATGATTTTACTCCAGCAGAAAAGAATGGTTTCAATAGATTACACTGCAAGGCATGAATTGGAAGATGGGAGCCAAGACTGAGGTGATATTTTATTGAAATAATCACATGCAAGTGCATCCTCTGTTTCAGATGTGAGATCATCAGAGTGAAAGTTCTCAGTCTCTCCTTCTGTGTCACAAAGACCAGGAACAGATTTTTAATCTCTTTTTCAGAGGGATTCTTTTTTTTATGCCAGCTCATACAAATTGTACATAATCCTCAGACTCACAGAACTCATTCTTTTGCAATGGTATTCATATGTCTGAATAACTTGTTTTATGCACACTCATGGAACATAGTTTCTTATCAAAACTGGTAATTCACTGACTCAAATTACTGACACTATACAGAAGTATTCATGAGTTGCTGATGTTAAAAAAAAAAAAAAAGTTAAATCATGGTTCTGTTTGATTCATCAGGATTTCAAAAACAGCTCTTTCATTTTTTCTATTTCTTCTTCCTTATCTGCAAAATAATAGAAAGTTAACATCTGTAGACAATATATTTCCTTATTTCCCTTTTAGATCTTAGTATTAAGTCCCTGAAAAAAAAAAATAATTATTAAGCAATTCTGTTTGAAATGAATCACATTATGCAAAATGTCCATTAAAATAAAAACTGTGGTTTTGTGTTATGATACAATGGAATTAAGTACATTTTTAACAAAATTGAAAAGTCTAATTCGATTATCAATACTTTTATCTGATTGCCTATTGCTCATCAGAGTGACACAAAATTCTGATTTTAGGAAACATAAATCTGTAATGTCCTAGACTCACCGACAATAAGATAATTATGGTCTCAGTAGGATTTCTCATCCGTTTCTGTGCACAAAAAATATCAGCTTAGACTGTACATTTCAGTTATAACAGATGTATATCAGATTATACATGTATAGATTATTCATGTATAACAGATTATACAAACATGTTCTTAAAATCCACCATGCTGTTCTTAAATTGTCCCACACTGGGGAATTTAGTTTCCCAAGGCAAACTGCGTCAGTGTTTCCTCTGTCTCTGCCATGAGATTTGGTCTGATACCTTTATTTCATGTACATATGCAAATTACTTAAGGTGTAATTTTCAGTCTTTTCAATTAAATTTACAAAGTCAGGAATTGAAAATTAATCTCCAGAAGTATATATTTTTTTTCTGTTAGCTGCAGAATAAGTGGGGATTAAAGATAACATTAGATGAACAAATGATATGCCTTAAGTTGCAGAGGCCCAGCACAGCTTTCTAATCTTCATTACATTTAATGATTCTTCTAAAGGTGGCTTTCAGTCTGCGTTACCCTCACCTCAAAAGTTACAGTATTCCAAGATTATTCACAGATTATGGATTTTGATCACTTAAGTTATTTATTTGCAAAAGTTTTTCTTGTATCATTTTGATCTGGGCTGAATTATATTCTTTTACACTATTCCCAGAGTAACCCGAGAGCTTTCATCCAGCACTTTGCATACAGCTGCTCTGTTTTGGACAGTAAGAGATGCTGTTGGCCTCACTTATGAAGAACGGCATCAGAAACATTTAATTTACCAGAAAAAGTGTAACCTGTCATGCATCACGTAATTCTTAATGTTCGTTGAAGGTGACAGAGAAAGGTCACATGTGGACATATCACGCTGTAATCCATAGAAATGAAATTTCTGAGGGGATCTATTCATGACTCAAGAAACTTTTAGGAGTTCATTTGTTAAAAAAGAAAAAAAAAAAAAAAAAAAAAAAAGGATGGGGGTGGGGGAACCCAAACCTATTTCAGCTCATTATTTATCTCTTTGAGTCATTCCACCAAGAAGATTAAAACACAACACTTGACATATGATTCAGATAGGCAATCACAGAACAATGTTCTGGGCAATAAGCACTGAATAATTTTACTGAGAATCAGCCAAAGGCTGAAAAATGTTGAATAAAGACAAAAATAAAAATAACAAACAAACAACAACAACAACAAAACACACAAATCTATTTGTAGAAATTAGGAATGATTGCTGAAGGATTTGGTGCCTCATAAATGGGTTTAAAATAATTGTGAGAATTATTCCATAATAGAACAATTTGGCTTTTACAGCACCTGATGAAAAGCAATTTGAGTTCAACTGAAGGGCTCTCAGCTGCTTCAATGGACTCTGAATTAGTCCCAGGGAATATCTTTCACTGTCAGATCTTCATATGTCCTACAAAAGAAAGTAGACATTATTTTCACTGCAATAGTGGGGAACCTGCTGTACAAAAAGAGAATGATCATGGTTTTAGAAGAAGTCACTAGTACAGCTGACTGACACACACCACAGGTAGGAAATGAGAAGGCAACAGTCATGTTTGCAAGGTTTTACTGCTATACACACAGAAGTAATAATCTATAACACAGATTGATTCATTTGCTACTGTGAGCAAATGGCAGAATTTGAGGACAGAAAGTGAACTTTGGATTACTTAAAATATCCCATCAAATTTATTAATACTTCTTCAGAAGCATTTTTTCTTCCCACTTCATTTTTGAATTTCCCAACTTAATTTTTGAAGTGCAGTATGAGAGGAAAAAAAAAAAAAAAAAAAAAGGTAATCTGCCACCTGAAGTCTTGGATAATCCTTTTCAAGACCCTCATTTGAAACCAATAGATGACAGTTGTACTATTTCACCCATATTTGTCTGTCCTTTTAACCTACAGGGACCAAATAGGAAACAAAATAACTTTTGCTTTTAACAGATCAAACCAAAGAAAAACAGTAGTGAGAAATG
Organism: Perdix hodgsoniae; assembly: GCA_035772895.1. NCBI lineage: Eukaryota > Metazoa > Chordata > Aves > Galliformes > Phasianidae > Perdix > Perdix hodgsoniae. Next base: position 34,050,644 of record JAPSGF010000003.1, read on the forward strand.
GCTTCTGTGCTGAGTTCACTCACTCATTTTTGAGAGGGGAGATTTATTGACTGCAGGAGACAATAAAAATGCAGTGCAATCTGAGTTTTCAATTTGGGTCCTGAAGTAATTCTCTGAACTTTGCAGGAACTTGCTACAAAAGACTCAGATCCCAAAGTATTATTACTTTACAATAGTGCAATAAGTACAAATTACAATAGTACTTATTGAGGTTTAAAATATGGTTAAAACATAAAAGACACAGAATGGCTAATGTTTTTTATGTCCCATAAAACATCCCATCCCTACAAGAGAAAAATCTGCTTCATTCTACTGCTAGCATGGAGAGCACAAAACTTTAAGTAGTTGCTTTATCCTTCTACAAGCACATGGTGAAAGTGATGGAAGCATTGCATGAACCTGTCTCAATCTCTAATTTTCCAGAAAGAAAGGAAAGAAAGAAAAAGAAAGAAAGAAAGAAAGAAAGAAAGATGGAAGGAAGGAAGGAAGGAAGGAAGGAAGGAAGGAAGGAAGGAAGGAAGGAAGGAAGGAAGGAAGGAAGGAAGGAAGGAAGGAAGGAAGGAAGAAAGGAAGAAAGAAAGGAAGAAAGAAAGGAAGAAAGAAAGGAAGAAAGAAAGGAAGAAAAAGGTATATTGAGCCAACTACTGGCTCTAAAACTGGATGCAAATTCTTCTGTTTTGTTGTTGCTGTCAATGATGTATGTGATTGTTCTCCAGTTTTCAATCATTTCAGTATTACTGAAATGGTTATTAAGGCAGTAACGGTATGGGTCATTAAATGACCAAAACCAAGATAGAATCAATGTCTCATGAGTTTTATTTTCATAGAGGTGTAATGGACAATCTTCTAGAGCTGTAAATCAAATTGGTTAAAGTTGCAAACCAATAATTTTATAGTGCCTATAACTAACAAAGTAAAAGCAAATTATCTGCTGGACTATGGACTTCAGTTTCATCCATTTAACCTCAATAACTCTTGCTATAGTTTTTACTATAGAAATTTCCATAGATGCTTCATATTTTTCTTAACAAAATGAAAAACAAAACAAACAGAAACATCACCCCCCCCCCCCCCAAAAAAAAAAAAAAACCACCCACAACCAAACAAAAACAAAAAAAAAGTGATCTGATAATGCTAAATAATTATTATTGTCACATAAGATACTTGCTATTGAGGAGCCAGAAAGTGAATAGCTTGAATAGCTTCAAAAAGGCATATATATATATATTTATATATATTCATATATATATAACATTAAAAGACATTAGAGGAGGCTGGAAAGAGATTACTGATTGAGGCATGCTTCATGCATTATTATTATTATTTTTTTTAACCATACAAAGCACAAACCATACAAGGCACAAAGCATAGGAGACTGTTCAAGAAATTTGATGATGGCATGAAAGGAGAGGACATCATTTGCACAGAGGAAAAAATAGATACTTTGTTGGAAGAAATGGACAATGGATTGGACAAGTGGAGTGGACTTTCTAACTGTGAAGTGGAAAATCATGGGGGAGTAATAGCAAGGACTTCATTTATAAACAACCAGGCAATGGTATGTCACTAAGTTAGGTGACATACTAATGTAACTAAGTTAGTGACATACTAAGGGAGGAAAGATGAGGATATTTTTATCAGTCACAGGAGGAGAGGCTTGAACATGCAGCCACAGGAAAATACCTCACCTTATTGCTTGGTAAGGTATTTTCAGTACAGGTAAGGATTCGTTAATTTCTCCAAACACAATGTGGTGATAACTCACCAGATACTGTATAGATAGTTTTGCAATGCAGATTTAAAAAAGAAGTAATCAAACTGAAACAATTTTGGGTATTAATCGTTAGTGTAAGATAATCTTATCACTGATAAATGAGGAGACTGACATTATGTTTAGTTTGTATTCATGGAGGGTTCTAAGTGTGCACTCTGCTTAGCTTTTAACCAACCAGAGACGTTGTGCTCACACATGAAGCATCTTATTTTATAAGCAAATGATCTTAGTAATAGATAGTAGATATGATTTGGAAAACATTGCATTTCTTCTCTTTCTGCCAGTTACACAAATTCGATTATTTCTGCTGCTTTGGCAGCTCCCACTGTTTTTGCTGAAGATTTCTCCCTGACTTGGCTTTCTCTGTGGTCATTTTTGTTAGTACTGCTGTCATTGCAAGTATGCTTTTGGAGGCCATACTGGGATAGCACAGTTGAAACTAGGGGCCTTTTAGGGTGCAGAGAATTGTATAAGAAGCCTCCAAGGTAATACTGTCAGAGCTTAGTCCAGCTTGTCCTGCAGTTCCTGTAACCCCTGTCTCTCCTGTAAGACTGTCTTTTGCAGCCAAGATCAATTCAGTGTCATAGGCCTATAGTCACTGTAAGTCAATGCTTCAGTGTTTCTGCTGACCATTATAGCATCAGAGTAACTGCTTATGTTCAGCTTGTGTTCATGTTTTATAGCTCTTCTAGGGAGAAAGTCAACATCCTGCATGCTGAATAGTATAGCGATAGACTGACCTTAAAAATTTCGGTTCAATTTAAGAGATACAGATAATTGAAAATGGAGAAAAAATAAATTAAAAAAAAACGAGAGCCTTTTCATTGGACTTAGTAGGACGAAAAAGAAAAGGATCCAGATAATGAAATAGGTGAATGGCTTCAAAATTGTAAGCATAGGGTTCAGTATGATAGCAGTTTAAATTTCAAAATGTCCAACCTCCTATTAAGGAATAGGAATAATAGGAATTAATAATTCCTATTCCTTGCAGTAGGAAGCCAATTTTTTTACAACTGATCTGTGCAGGATTGGATTAAAAAGTGTGCCACAGTGCCCTCTGAGAACTGTGACAATAATCAATTTCAGATGGTTAGATTCATACAATCAGTATGTTATTCATTGAATTTTACACACTTCATTATAATAGAATTAATGTCTATATTACATTTGCAAAGTTTTGTCAGCCAGTGTAACTATGCCTGTTTGGACATGGCCTACATTCCTCTCTCTGCAAGATGATGCAATGCAATTATAAATAGGACCAACAGAAAAAAAAAATCAGACCACGGAAAGAAGAGCAAATGAGAATAAAAATTATTCACTCACAGTTGCTTAGATTTATTATCTTCACGCTTTGGAGATTCCATTAGGTTTCTAACACAGACTGCCTGACTGATTTTTTTCTGTAGCATACTTGTACACTATATATCCATAGACACAGACTGTAGAAAAAAAATACATAAATAAATAAATAAAAGGTCATCTAAGCCAGAGGGAATAGAACTGTAAATGTATATAACTCTGCATCTGTGTATATATGTCACATCAGTTAAAAAGGAAAGTATGGTTCCTTGATTGCCTATACAAGCTCCATTTACTAAACAGCAAAAATACCAGACATAAATTTTTCAGGGAGAATTACATTGGCCAGAGGTCGCAAAAACAATTTCAGAGGCAGCCTGCACACATTAGTTTCTTGAGATCTTGATTAGAAATTTATAAAAGACATACTCTAGACATTGAGAGATGGTCTCAAAGATTACTATCCTTCCTGCCATCTGCACACTCCACTGGGAACATTAGAATCCCCGTCTATCAACAAAAATAAACAGATCTTCTCATGAACAGGCCCAAAGAATGCTCTATAAATCATACCTGTCAAAAATGCTAGTAGCATTGCAGAAGACAGAAATCAATCCAAAACTCATTAGTTGATCTGACGAGCACTTAATCTTATATTGTTTAATGCCGACCTGAACAACTCAGAATAGAGCTATGCAAAGCAGTGGCTAGATTTCCTATTATAGAAACTTTTGCAGTGTTTATAACTTAATCTTTCTCTCAGATCTTCTTCCTTTTCATTCTCCTTTTCCTTTCATACCACCTGCCAAAAGATGTTGATTCCAACCGCTTTCTTGCTTCTGAGGGCATGGAAGCATCATGATTTCCTCATTCAATATCTTGCAAGACCGTACATCTGTGTTTTACAAGTGTCTTCTGCTAAGCTGGATAAACAAGCATGTATTGGATTATATATGACATAATGTGAAGATACTATCAAGAGGAATTTGCACACTATTAAATTTTTACCTGAATTTTTCCACATTACTTGATAATCCTATGTAGAGTCAAGTAAAAAATAATTCATATGTCAATTGGAAAATACAAGAAAATACAAAGTCAGAAAGTAAATGTCTATCAATCTTTGTCCATGGATTTGGTAAACAAGACATATTACCGGTCTACGTGGAGCGCATATTTCTTGATTAAATTAAAATAACAAAGGAGGTCATAGCAGAACTCAGTGGCTCTATTCAAGTAAATCAAATGTAACTATTGACTGTTCTTCACCACTCAGACCTACTAGCATGAAATAGCTTGCTCTCAATTGCAGAGCTGAAGTTGAACTCACTGATTCTCCAAGGCACTGCCCAAGGAGGTGGTGGAGTCACCGAACATGGAGGTGTTCAAGAGATGTTTGGATGTTGTGTTGAGGGATATGATTTAGCTGGGGAGTATTGGTGACGGTTGGACTGGATGATCTTTCAGGTCTTTTCCAACCTTGATAATTCTGTGATTCTGTGATTCTGTGACAGAAAATATGTCTATGACTTAACCTTCATGGTCAATAAATGTGTGGGCACCAAATTTGTTCCCAGGACAATTCCAACAGTTTAAGAAAATGCACTTCTTACTCCCAGAGTAGAAATTTATCTATTAGCAGAGCCACAAATTGCAAAAGTGAAACTACTGCACAGTGATGTAAAAATTCACAAAATTTTAGGAAAAAAACAAAATATACTAAAATAGCTTTGAAAGTTACTCTAATAAAATCCACTTCAGAAAATGAATCACCTTTTCAAAAACATGTTTTGAATTTGAATTGTGAAGTGACAAGTATCTGAAGTACTACCTAGCACTCTGATGTCAGCTGGTTCTTCACATCTATTAAGAAAAAGCCAAAATTCAAATCTAAAACATTAGTGAACCAACTCAGTTTTTCAAGCAAGGGGATCATTGTCCAACGCTGTACATTTTTGTACAGGATACTTTTCCTGTATCTCATGAATTTTACTGGAACCCAGTATTACACCCAAAACTGGAATTGTAGCACTTAATGAATTTCTTCTGTTCTTGATAAGAAATTGGCTGTTTAGAGGCCTTCATTTCTAAGACACAGTTTTACCGTGGTTGGAAAAAAACAGTGACAAGTTTCTATTAAAAAAAAAAAAAAAGGAATTGGAGGAGAAAAAACAAAGAGGACTGGGAGGTTTGGGTGTCTGAGTGGAAACAGTTAAAAGGAGGGGAAGATATAAGGGAGGAGGTTAGTGCCAGCGTTAAACGATGAGAACAATGCAAGAAATAACATATAATTTTGACTTAACAGTGATTATATCAAACAGCGTCCATAAGAATCTGATAATCATGTACTCAGGGATACTTGTGCTAGTTTAGGAATGAATTGTTCTGTAAGTATATCCCATCTGCTTTTTGCAAAGCAGAAGAAACAAATAAAACCTGAAGATTTTCTGAAATTAGAAAATTTATAGCAGTAAGAATTAAATGGATATAGTGGGTTGTTTCTATGTTAGGCTACTGAAAAGCATGAAATCTCCACTTGATTACGTAGTTTCCAGATAAGTGGTGGACTTGTAGTCAGATTCCCATCCACCACAAGCTCACAACTCTCACCACTCAATACCCCATTTTCTTCTGACGTTTCTGATTGTCACTGTCTCCTTCTCCTCCTGTTTCCCTCTCCTATTTACCTGGAATAGAGCAGGAAGACAAAAGAGTGGTAAGCAAAAAATTATGTTGGAGATGGTATCCACCATGTAGTTTCAGATGATAATACTGTTCAATATCAATTGTAATAATGAAATTTCATTGCATCTTGGGCAGAACAATGCATTTACAGAAAGACTAAACGTTGTTATAGGACTACTTATGACAGAACTGGGAGTTTCTAAAATATCTAGGAAATTTGATCTCAGATTTGCTTCCTGACTTTCTTTTCCTCTCAGGTAACAATTTTATTAGCAACAACAATAATAATAAAGAAAATAATAATAGAATCTACATTTTTTCCAGATACGCAAAAATCAAGTGGACAAGGTCCTAAGAAACTTGATTTAATTAAGTCTGCATTTCACAGCAGACTGAACTAGATAGTGACCAGAGGTCTCATCTGACCTTAATTATTTTATGAATTCATGATTAGTAGCCATTAATAACAACAGAGCTGAATATGAAGATTTGAAGGATGCACAGGGAATGAGATGATTATTTACCATATCTTTTTGAAAGTCTTGAACTTAATATATTATTTAACAGTATGTATGCATGGTGTTCTTTAAGTCAGGGAGTAATTCCTTTTCCCAGAGGGAATAGGAAACTATAATTTTATTTTAAAGACATATCCAAATGACGTGGATGTCAATGGGATTTTGAAAAGTTGCTTAATATGGGCACATATTATGTATTTTCCAGACTTGTAGCCTACGTTGAGGAAGCACTATTTATAACAGAAAAAGGCATTTCCTACAGATTAGAAAGAGATTACATCTCTCACTACTTCACCTTGGAAAGTCTTTTACCAATGCTCAAAAAAACCAAGACCATTATAATGAAAAGTCTTCCCTTGGTGACCCATGAAATCTTATTAGTAAATGGAAACCTTCTCTCCCTGGGGGCTTGATTCACTAACAGCAATGGAGTGGTTCCTGCAGGGCTCATGGGGACAGAGACTAATTCTTATGTTGCTACTAGTGTTATGAGTAATAGGAATTAAAAAAAAAAAAAAAAAAAAAAAAAAAGTGCCAATAGGTTTATATCCACTCATCTATTTCCAACCAGATTCAAGAGATGATTTTCTGAAACAGAAAAAAAAAAATAAAAGATATTGCCTTGTAACTGAAAGAGAAAACTCATTTGTGCTATCATTAAGTAATAATTATTTTGTTTTCCTAAGAAGATTTCAGTAAGATAAACACTTCACAGATAGCCACATTTTCAGGACTTCAGGCCAAGGTACTTATTGATTTAAAAGATGCTTAGATGCTAAAAGATGCTCTTTTGTACAAAAGAAAATAATTATAGTAATTATGCTAAAGAACTGTTAACTTTCTAAATTAAGAGTGCTTTTGCAAAGTTTAACAGGAGATAATGGCTTTTAAGAACTTTGGAGAAAAAAAATTAGCCAAAAAAAAGAAGATCCTAACCCACCCTTTGTGCTAATTTATTTATTTATTTTTGGCATGGCAACTTCATTTGAAATATTTCAGGCATTTGAAGAGAGAGACTGAATTCTTAGTATAAGGAAAAGATTCAAACTCCCTTAAAATAGTGATTATAATAAGGACTCCAAAAGAGTGAGATATTAGAGAAATGTCAGACTGATAACCTGGCTAAAAATTAGTCATAACTAAAAACTGCTGCAACCCCACAGAACATCCTTTTTCTTTGTTCCAAAATAGAACAAAATATTGCATTATGAAAATTCTTATATTTTTTTATGCATAATTCAAGTGTTTCCTCTCTGTTTTATGTTGTTGAGACTGCAACTGGGTCTGGGAAACCTGCTTCTCAAATCCCAAACTACTATGTTCTGGGAAGTATGAAACAAAGTCTTTTGCCTGTATTTTATATATCTTTTGAAATATGAATGTAATCCAACGATATATAGAGATAGAAAAGGGATTAGACAATCTCACTGACAGCAATTTCCTCAAAGGGACCAAGAAACCTGTAAACCATCCCTTTCCTAAGGCTAATTAGATATCTCCTCAGGGATTTTATTAATTCTATTTGTGCTTATATTAAATATGTTTGAAAATGAATTCAATTATTATTTCAGGTTGATACAAATACTCAGCCTGAACTGAATTGTTTCAATTCAATATACATTATAAAATAAAAAAAAAAGAATGTCAATCCTGAATGATGTTTGCTGTTCCAATTTTGCTTTATTTCTGACCTGAATAAAATCAATTACATCCATAGTCAAATTTTATCCCCCCTTCTCCTCTAACTTAATACTTAGGTTAATGGACTGTAGAGTCAGAAGGGACCACTGTGTTAATGCAATCTGACTACCTATGTAGCACCAACCATATGATTTCCTTGCACTAATTCCTGCCTGTTGTTAGATACTTCTTTATTCATCAGGGAAAAACAAAACAAAACAAAACAAAACAAACAAACAAACAAACAAACAAAGGAAAGATCTGAAAGAAGAAAAAGAAAAAGCACCTGAATTCTCTTCAGAGTTTCACAGTTTTAAACTTTGAGTTGTTATTTTTCCTATGACTATTTAGGCAAAAAAAAAATTAAAGAATAGGTCTTTGTAGAAAATGCAGTTTCAGAGATAACTAAAACTGGAAGCTTTGTAACTGTCAGTTTATAATTCATTTACAGTGAATTTAGCCCACATAGATGTCTGTAGAAATGTAACCACACAGTTTCCAGGACAGAGTATCTGTGCATAGCATTATACTACGCTCCATAAATGTATCATCTCATTTGGAGGCAACCCTGGCACCTCTGCATGGGGTGCTGTTGTACCAGCTAGACTGTTCTACACTGAGCACTTCAGGGCAAGAACCGTGTTTTCATTATATGCATGTATGTATAACTGCCTTTCCCTGGGGCTTCTAGGTATTGCTGTGCTAGAAATAAATTATAATAATGAATAAGTGACCTGGACACATACAGTCCAGGAATCTCTGATGCATGCAAATCGTTTTCAGTGCAACTGGCTAACACTAAATCTAGACAATAAAGTTAAGTTATAGTTCTATTCTGTGCATTTTAAATTTTATGTGAGCTTGTTATGCAGAACATTTTACCCCATCAGAAAGAAAGAAAATCTGAAATGATTGCATCCACCTGTTTATTATTAGCAAGGGCACAAGAAAATTCCTGAATGCTCCTGGTAAGTTGTGACAGAGGAATATTTTAATTGTAAACCCCGTTGACAGAAACAGAGAAGATTATTCTGTTCTAAATAGCCAGCCATATATTTGCAAACTATCTGCTCGTGAATTTTACAGCGTGTACAGCTCAGAGACATTGGCCTATAATTATGCTGCAGCTGAACATATGTAAGGGCTGGGATAAATAGCCAGCTGGGGCTGAAACTGTCTTAGATGGATGGGAGTGGGGTTGTATTACAACAGGGCTGAAGTTATGGGGAGAAAGGGTGAGAAAGATGCAGATTTGTTCAACCAAATTTTGTTGGTACAAGCCTCCTTTTTGGTCAAGACACTGGCTTGAAGAATAAACTATTTTAAAGTAGTTTTTCCAGCCATATGTATATGAGAGATTTAGGGCTTAAAGGAGATAACTCAATTTTATGTGATTACCAGAAATGGGAAATATCTCTCACCTAATTTTAAAAATTAAAACCTTATACTTTTTGTTGTATGGATAGATGTTGAAAGTCCTATGATATTTTTTTTTAATATTCTGGCATTTCTCTAGTGTGCTGGCCTTTTCTCTATTCTCTATTTCTTTCCAAGTAAATATGAGCTAAAGCAAGCTGAGCTGGGTTTCAACAAGAACATTAGGAGAGAGAAGGCATAAGAGTCTGCGTAAATCATACTCACATTTTGTTAGCTTCTGCTAGAGTATTCCTTTGAAAACTTGTCATGAATACTGTGTTATTGTCTAGACACAAAAATATGGTAAACTGTTGGTGGAACCTTCTCTGTGCTCTGCAAACACTGGTAGGTCAGTGCTGAACGCGCTACCCAGCATGGAGGCCACCTGATTTATGTGCTGTCCAAAGATATTCTGAGAGTATTTTTCCCTGATGCTTTTTGGGTAAGAAATATTATTATACTGGTATTACTAGAAGTGGTAAATCATTCAAGTTCAAGTATCCCACCCTGACATGAGTACTTATTGTGGTAAAATCCTAAATTCCTAAGAGCTTGTGAAATGGCTTTACAAAAAAACATAAGGAAGAAAAATCTAACAAAGACGAAATATAAGAAGGCTCACCTGCTCTGCCATACTGAAGCCATGTATTGGTCAGGAATAAATGTCCGGTGTTGATTTTTTTGGGAGTATAAGGTTTGAGTCCTCCCAGAAGCACTGGAAAGAATTTTATTTATGATAGGAATATCTCCTCAATGTTCATGCATTTAGCTTGTAGTGTTGAGAAGGAGGGAAATATCCCATCAGTGCTTCAGCTGTTAAAAAGATGATTAAGAAAAGTACTATTACTCATGTTTTAATGCTTACCTTAATGTTAACATTCGTAGTAAATATGTAAAGGGAAAGCTGTCTGAGGAAATCTAGTAGTTAAACCTAGCAGTTAAACTACGATAAAAGCTTAATGCACATTAAAACTAAGAGGCCAAGTTAAATACTTCATGTTCTTTTGAAGTAATCAGACAGAAATACAAAATAAAATCTGTGGCAGAAGGATGGTGTTACAGGATAGTTTCTGCCTATGTTTTCTGGATAGCTGCCACTCGTCTGAGTCAAAATTCACAAGTTTTTTTGCTTTAAATATCAAACATATTACTCTACGCCTCACTAATTAACTAGCAGGGGGAGATACTTAACTTGTCAGCATTAAGATTTTAGAGCTAGAAAAATAAAGCTGTTCTAATAAACTGTGAAAATGAATTTTGATGTTTTAAACAGCTTCAAAATACTGGTAACTGTTCTTACGTGACCATGTTGCTCTAGATTCCATGTGTACGTACATATGTATTTTGCAGGAACAGCAATGGGTTAAAAGCAATTTGAAATGATGACTGAAGCTAGAATTCATTTTAATAATAAATAGGGATGAAACATGCGGCTTACAATGATGATTCAAGCTCCTCAGTAGCTCAAACAGGATTCAGAGCTTTTAAAAATAATTAAGTTTTGTCCCTTTGCATTGTTATCTGAAAGCATATTTTTCTTCGCTGCTCAAAATGTCTGTGGAAACTTCCTTTAGCCCACGGGTGTATTATTTATATTCTTCTTCAATAAAGCTGCTTTACGGCAGATACCATATGAATCACTGAAGGGAAAAAGATCAGTGCAGTTCCTCAGTCCCTTTGAGAGTAGATCTCATGGTCTTATGGTGAGATTCAGCATGATTCAGGATTACTTCATTTTCCAATACAATAAAAGTATAAGGGATTCATTTGATGAGAGAATGAAGAGTAATATCTTGCATCCAAAAGAACAAAGAGTTACCAGGCAGTAACACAGGGGAAACTGACAATTCCTACTCCTTTAACAAAGCATCTTCTTTTCTCTCAGACAGATTTAACTTTATGTCAGAGTTCACCAAGACACTGTCTCAACTCCAGAAATTCCCTGCGTTTTTTAAATAAAGCATGCTGAATGTTTGGATTAGGCTTGTAGCTTCTGTGGTGTTCAGATCTGACTAAAATATAACAAATATATAATCATAAATCTTGGAAATCCACAGCAATGCTAGTGGACTGCCATGATTAGTTGGCTTTAGAGACTTGTGGACAGTGTTTAGTGATCAGCAAACAGAGCAGGAGGGTGATAGGTGAGGGAGGGATCTGGACAGTGTTCTCCAATAATAGGATCTATCTGCAGCACTATCAGATTGTGTCTGTGCCATAAGTCAAATGGAACAAGGTGCAACATGCAAGAAGACTTCTTATAAATAGGGCGTTCTATCAAAGCCGATGATAAGTCTAATGCATTTTGAAGAACTTTTCAAAATCCTCCCAGTCTAGAGTTTTGCAACATGGCCATGTCTGGTTTGTGTCAGGCTCATGTCCGGCTCTGACTGCAGGTGATCTTGGTGTTGTCTATAGCTAGAAAGACCAGCACATTTCCACACAACAGCCCTCCACAAAGACATTATGGCAAGTGTGGGAGATCTTTGAACAAGATGCTTATTGAGACATTTAATGAAAGAATGCAGACAGGAAATGTGAGAGATGTGATGTGAAGACCAGCTGAGTAACTCACGTGCACAGTGCTGAGGTTCTGGGAGGCCAGATCATAGCTGTGGCAGTAACAAACAGCAGTGATTACAGATACTTCTCCAAACTCTGGCAAAATAATAGGTTAAAAACAGAAATTGGAGTTTATTATAACCTTCTTCCCTGAGGTAAAGGTATTTCAGCTGAAGAAAACACAGTGGAAGAACAGTGGGCATTTGTGCTAATAGTGAAATAATTGTGATCGTTGTGTGAGTACAGCTGAAATTACTCCTCCATAACCACTGTTTTCAAAGATAAAGTCTTTGCAGCAAGGAGACAGGAAAACAAAATTTATTTTCTGGCTAGAAATACCTGTAATTTATTCTTGGAATTACATAGGTTGTGTTGATATTACAGCACTGAGTGAGAAGAGGGAAAACTGTGCTTAAGATCCTTGCACATGTCCCACGTTCTCCCACAGTTTTTCTGCATTAGCTGAAACATCAGCTTTGACATATCAGAAATACAGGATCCGTTTTGATGGAGGTTTTTCTTCAGCCAGATTTCCACTTCTCGGGGCCAAATCACACACTTTTCTCTTTCAAAGTGTTATTAACTTAACTCCTCTCCCATTTTACACAGAACAATAACTCTAATGCCATCTCTGTTAGCATCCCCCACACCTTCTGCCCTCACCTTTCTTCAGAGGATACCCTCCTTTCCAGCTCTGAATCCTGTATTAAGCAATCAGTCAGACAGATGAGGGAAGAAGGGGATCATGATCGATTATTTCTGCTCACAATGAATAATGCAGTTTTCTGCAGAGCCTTTGGTGCTGTTTCCGACACAGAGCTCTTCCTACCTGTAGCTGTGGTCCTTCATAGCAAAGCTTGGGTAGAATTGAGCCACTAACACAGATTTAGTGCTTCCAAATTTGCTTGTGCCTGTTTGGGGTTGGCCCAAATAACCATGCTGTAAGTGAGTGGGGAAGGGTATTGCTTGCTTGTTTTAGAAACAAAGTGGTGTATGGATCAAGTTTTCCAAGCAGTCAAAATTGCAACCTTAAAGCTGCTTTTTCAGACCTTTAATTTTTACCTAATCGCTTAATGTTGGCTGTCCCCTGCCTGAGGGTAACAGAAATCCCAGAGAGGTAGAAGTGGGATTGAGAATGGGACAAAAGTCATATTTAGGGTTGTTGAGCATTCTATATGTGCTCAAAATTTCACTCTAAAAAGAAATGGGAGCTTCTCATCTGTGGGAGGCATCAGTCAAACGTGGTATTTGACAAATGGCAAGAAAGAATCTCTGCTATTATCATCGTTAAGAGTGTCTGTGGGAGTAGGCTTGGTCAGGATGCTTGGTGTACAAACCTGGCACCCACCTCTCCCGGCCTTCAGGGTGGTTTTGTGTTTTCAGGGTAGCGAACACAGCAGAGCGATCGCAGTGTGTCTAGCACAGAGCAGCAGCTTCGGAAATTTCCACTCGAGAGAGACGTGGGGCCGGCAGATGGCACTGCAAAGTTATTCAAAAGCTTCACTGTGTTAGAGCCGCTCACCAACTGCAGGCTTCTTTATCATTACCATTCTCTCCTCCCGCACCCTACGAGATGAGAAATGCAGCAATCATCGCTGGTGGTAATGAAAAGAAAAGAATGCCAGAGAATTAGTTCATTCCTTCTCTGAGACAGTGGCTAGGCCATGTAAGGAGGATTTCTCCAAGCTCTTGGCTGCCTTCAGATCTGGCATTGCATCTCTTTATTCATTTATTTACCTATTTATTTATTCTGAACTCGAACCTGTCTGCCTCTTTTTTTTTCTGCTTTTCTTGGTAGAGTAGTCTGGCAGAAAAGTTTTTCAGTCATGCACATCGTGAGGATTTGACCCCCAAGTAGAGCTGTAGTTTTCTCTATGGTCTGAGCTGCTTTTAAAATGAAAGGTCTCAGCCTCAACACCCATTTGTAGCACTAAGACAGTGTCTTTGTAAGACAAGCTGTAGCCCTAACATTAACACTGGCCCACTATGTGACATCATGCATTTCATTTTCCTATTTCCTTTCCCTTTTAGACAAGTTTCTCCACTAGGCTGTTCAAAGTAGTAGTTACTTATATACCACACAGCATCGCACTACAGAGAACTGATCCTAATGTATCTGGAGATACCACCATCAGAATAATTACTGCCCAGATTAATCATCAACTTTCTGGCTATTTAAAATTCTTGTATTCTCAATGAAGTGTAGCACAGGGAAATGAAAGTATGCAAGCAGACTGTTTCTTCACTTAGAAACCACATAAGATGATCTTTTGTTGTTGTTCTGTTTTCTACATTACCATCTATGTAGATGAATTCATCATTTTGCTAAATGGGCCTTAAAAGAAGTGCTCTTGCAGTGTGTCTCTAGGCGAAACAAGCCATGCCAACATATAATGAGATTTGCAGTTTTCAGAACTGCAGGATGCTGTCAGAAAGAGCAGCTCTGGTCTGCAGCACTGCTTTGTGCACAGAGAGGAGGTTTCATCACCATTTCCACGTGGAGCCTGAAGCTCAGAGCCAGCAGTCTATCAGCTGTCTGTATGAGATCCCCTGGCACTGCCGCATTGCTTGATTTTGATGGGTTTTAAGGCTGTTTTGGCCCAACAAATGCCATGCAATAGATCACAATGATTTCAGGCTCCCAGAGCCTCTAGTAGAATGGTGTAACTCCTTCCTTTGATAAATAATGAAAGCCCCAGATGCCCATTTATGGTAAACATATTGCATATGGGAAAAGGAGAGGATTAGCTATAGATTGTCAGGTTTGCTCATTCTATATTTATGAGCAACAGAGGAAAGGTAACTGAGAGGGGAGTGATAGAGAAAGAATACTAGATGTTTTTAGCACTCTGAAAGATCACTACATCCAGCACCATCCTTGTTTTGCAGGGAGCAAAGTTCATGGGCCTGAAATATGGATGTATTATCACAACTTAACTCAGTAAGGAAATCAGCCCTGAATGAACAGAAACTTATAATGGTGGCATCCCTCAGCAAGTCTGAAATCAGTAAAAAGAAGTTTGTATTCATTGGCTTGGTGTTAGACCTTGAAGGGGGTAGGAGGAAAAGACAACAACAAAAAAAAAAATAAAAAAAGCCTGTTAAGCCTGTTTGCATAAGAAAATAAACTCTTAGACTGCTTTTATACAATCTCCTACTCCTTATACACTTTGTGTCACATCCACAGGTCTTGCTCTGGTTAGCATATTTAAACACACATTTTCAAGGTTAGTTTGACATCAGCACATTTACTGCTAATAGCATGAGACTGTTCAGCTCAGCCTGCCTGGCTACAACTTGGTGTCCCAAATTGTTGTACAGTTCACTCATATAATCTCCTGGCAGTCAGATCTATGGAGCATGTTATTGCTAATAGAGCAATATTTGCACTTTCCCTGGGGAACCTAAGTCCTTAGACTGCCAACTGCCAATGTGTGTGGCCTGAAAATTACGAGATGTCAATCAAGGTCCTCTCAATAACTTCAACAGAGTTATAGAGAGGTTTTTTTGTGTTCTGGGCATTTGATCTAGCTGTCACTAGTTCATCGGTTCAGTTTATTTCCTCCATGGTTTTCACTAACATTAAGATTAAAAAAATTTATCGGGGTAAAAACAAGCAAGCAACTCCACTCCTTTCCAATCCTGGCTGGTTCAAATGCCTCCCAGAAAATAAAGCCAGTATTCTGGGGGTTCTGTTGATATCCTCGCTACAAACTCATGATTAGGGATCTTTTAATTTCAGTATTTAATATGTATAGCCTCAAAGTTTCTGACTAGTACTATTTCACAGTTGGCAAAACTAAGCAACAATAAAATTGAAGGTTTTTTTTAATTATTGTTTTATTTTTTATTTTAACAAAAGAATGTTAACAGCACTAGTAGGAACAGAACAGATAGCAAAGCCCTTGTGTCTTTGTTTCCTGCTGTACACAATTAGCAATTTCCTCTTACAGTATGAGTGTCTATAATTAGGAAAATGGGTGGCTTTGAACAAACAAGTTTTCTTTCATTCAGCACTGAAAACATTTCCTTGAAGAAGTTTAGTGTCTATATTGCTTCCCAGCAATCTCTGCATGCTGGTAGGAAAACAATAATTTAGTTGTACATATACACATAGTAGCACTGTGTTTTAATGGAAAGTTAAAATAATGCTATGCAAGTTACAATGCAGTTCATATGGAAGCAGCATCCATATAAATATCAGCTAGATGTATTATAATATGAACACTGCAATTAACAGCAGATGGCTACACAGTGATGGGACACCAAAAAATGTCACTTCTTCCAAGGGTACTGCCACTCCTATTTGTTTTCAGGTTGAATGGCTAAGTTTGATGCCTGGCCTTTGGAGCAGAGCCCTTCTAAACATGCAGTGGCATTACAAATCATGCAGAGGGTTGACTGAGAATGACCTGGTTCTGACACAATCAACCAGGTTTCACAAACCAGTACTGCTCTGTGCTTAGAGCAGGTGTGAGCTGGCACTGTTTTATGGTGTTTTCTGTCAGCTCAGTGGGATTGTGGATGAATTGCTGACTAATATCCTTAACACTGCCCTGCTAAGTGGAATTTTCAAAAAGGAGTCTCCTGGAGGAGAAGAAATATTAAGCTGCTCTCACAGATCTCTCTTTCCTCCTTGTCTGCGTGTCTGAACTTATGGACGTGTCTATTCATGACACATCTGATTTGTACTTCAAAACCGGACTGCTGAAGAAAAAAGAGAAGCTCAAATCAAGTTGTTGGTTTGAATCTTCAAGACATCTTTCATATTTTTTTCTATTCTCTCATCAAACACAGTGATTTTCTCTCTCTCCCTCTGCTTTAACTATTTTTTCATTGTTTGATTTCTTATCCTCACCTTCTGCGTGTCTGCCACTTTCCATATCATTCTGTTTCCATCCCATAATCTGTTTGACTTCCTTGGTCACTTCATCATCTCAACACGTGTTATCAGTAAGGCTTACATATTTCTACTGTTTAGTGACCTGTGTCATTTTAGTGTTCTATTTCCTCAGTACTGTCTATCAAGGCATATGCAAATGTATGCTTCTGCTCTGTGTTATCCAAGAAATGAAATGAGGTTGAGTCACCCTCAGCTTTAGACTGATCAAATAATTCTTAGTTTCCCATTTAAGACCCTTCTGAATGAGACATGTTGATGGTCCTTATGACTAGGCAGAGTTATTCAAAAGCTTCACTGAATCTCCAGGTTCATAACTGAACATATATGCTCAGCACATGAATATGTATCAAAAGGAAAGACAAAGAGAGAGATCAACAGATATACTTATCTGTTAATCTATATTATTTGTAGGAGAGGAAACAATTTAGAGAAAAAAAAAAAAAAA
Organism: Perdix hodgsoniae; assembly: GCA_035772895.1. Classification (NCBI taxonomy): domain Eukaryota; kingdom Metazoa; phylum Chordata; class Aves; order Galliformes; family Phasianidae; genus Perdix; species Perdix hodgsoniae. The sequence goes on from JAPSGF010000003.1 coordinate 34,067,929, forward strand.
TAAGGCGGATTCAGGTCATGTCTATGACTATCCATTCTGAAGCAAATATGTCTCTGTGAGCTCCTTGTTCCTTAGCTAGCACCAGTCTCAGTCTCATAGTCTTAGCTTCTCTCTAGCTATTAATGAAACCAAGTTCCCAAGGAAAAGGAACCTCTTCTGAAGTAGTTACTAAAGATGTTTCAGTGAAGAACTTCCAGTTTCCACTGAAGGAAATCATGAATACCGTGACCTCAGCTGTGGGTCTTCCTTGATCTTTAATAGACACACTGACAGCTAGCTGCCCAAGTTCATTTTTTTCACTCACAATGACTGTTAGTTCTGCATGGTCTTTGTAAAATGTGTGGTATCAAAACCCCAAATTGATCAAATAGATTAATGGAGAGAAAACCCATCTCAATGGGTGATCAAATAAATCAAACTTTCAATACTCTTCTTTTCACTGACCTCTTGAGTGATCCTGACCAACACTGCTGCTTCTGTTCACACTAGTGTTACTATACGTAACGTGTTATTTTGCCTCCATGAAATGTCTCTTGAGACTTCTTTATGAAAGCATTCATGTTAAGAGTTTTGGGGCACTTGGGGAATACATAAAGCCCTTGCACAAAGAAGTTTAGTCTTTTGAGGAAGTATGCAATGCAAAGGGAGGAAGGAGTTAAAGTCTGCTTCTTCCTTTTAGCATGATGGTAGGCGAGCCAACCTCATTGTGTGTGCAGAGCAGCTATAGCAGCCCAGAGTGCTTCACCAATTAGTTACAGCTCACATTTCCCTTGTTTAATAAATCATGGGTTATAAGGCCTGGTTGCAATACTGGCAGTATGTGGTTAAGACATTTTTATTGGAGGGGAGGATGGGAGAGGAAGAAAATGAAAGAATAAAGCATGCTTTTAGCATACTCTTTTTTTTTTTTTCTTTTTTTCTTTTTCTTTTTCTTTTTTCTCTTTCTCTTTCTTTTTCTTTTTTTTTTTC
>JAPSGF010000003.1:34073470-34090070 GCA_035772895.1 Perdix hodgsoniae
TCTTTTCTTTTCTTTTCTTTTCTTTCTTTTCTTTTTTTTTTTTTTTTATTTCTGTGATAAAATACATTAAGTAGGGATAACTGAAAAACAGAGTGGGTGGAAAGTAGAATTTCCATGGTGAGTAGAGGACAAGAAGGAACAGTGGATAATTTAATGGATAATCTTAAGTATATGGGTGATCAAAATGATTTCAAGGATGTACTCTATGACCTCACTAATGGTACTGACGGAACATGGATGGGAGTTTCAAATAGTTATGTCAGAGTCAGTCCCGAAACAAGAAGGTGCTAAAAATGATCCACAAGAGATCTGAAGATATATGGTATCTTCTGATAAATAATGGGTTGCTTGAGCTCTTTCCACACTTAATCTGCATTGTAACAAAGAAGAATAAAACTTTCTGTAGCAACCAGAAAAACAAACAAACAAACAAAAAAAACTATAATGTAGTTGTAGCCACGTTCTAGGTCATGGTTGTCCATCTTTTTGCCTTGTCTGGGCCACATGTACTCACAGGTGAATTTCACAGGAGTGAACAGGAGTTGTTTGAGTGAACAGGGGCTGCATATAAAATACAGATTTTTTTTTTTAATGTATTCTTTATTAAGACATAAAAAGCAGAGAGCAACAGAAGCGTAAAACTAGTGGAATGTTTGACTTTTTTTAGTGAAACTAAGGAATGAGGAAGGTTCAGTGGTAATGTTGTTATCCCTAGTGAATTCACTAGGTATTCATCAGATACTTTTTTGGTGAAATATTACTCTTCATCCCTGACAGTAGAACAAAACAAAACAAAACAAAACAAAATACAAATATATGTAATGCCAAAAAGTGATGACATGAATAAAGTATGGCTGTGAAGTAATATTTTACTACATAAGATAAGGCTTATGAAGGTCTAGTAAAGAGACCTAACCATATTTTTATTTGAATTGAATGTCTGATTGTAACTATCCATTCTGTGTGAAAATTCATGGATAATGTCTTTGTGTTGACTGAAGATGTAGTCAAATATATGTACAAATATATATATTAAATTTTTAGAAATCTTGAAACTTAATCTCAAATTTGTTTATAAAAACAGAAAATGGCAGCATTTTTTTTAACTGATCAGTGGGCTGTGTTTAGCTAATGTATCAAAAAGCATAAAATTATTTGCTATTGAGCTCATCACTGTTTTAAGTTTCATTTCAAGCACTGCTATTATCTGAAATGTAGAACAGATAAGGTGATTTTCACCTTGAAAAAGCATGTTAAACTCATTTAAATGGGCGATCGATGCTTTCTATACATTGCTTATTAAACTAATGATCAATGGTTTTGATGGTTTTGCATTCAGATTTACTACCACATAACTAGCTTTTGTATCAGAGTCCATTTACGTTTTAACTTTTTTAAGAAGATCTGATTGAGGTGACAGATGTTTTTTCAGTTCCACTCTTGTCTTTATGAAGCATTCCTTGATATCGAGTTAGGCAGCATGTTTCTGCATATTGTGTCTTTTTAAATTATAATCTTTGAAAACTGACACAATTGCCTGGCAAATTAAGCATAGCATCATATTATTTGACATCACTGTCTGCGGAGCAGCCTCCATGATGTTGTGGCAGCATGGTGCAGGCTGCAGTATGAGCTGTGCTGGACTGCGTGTTGCCCATGGCACATGGGATGGACATGTAGTATGTAAGCATACCACAGCCCTCATGTTGCTGAGACATTCTTGCTTGATGAATTCCTGGTCTACAGAACAACCCAAAAGAAGAATCAATTGGTCCATTTTCTATTACCCAAGGTTATAGAAAAAAATTCAGCTAGCTAATTGTGAAAACTGTTCAAATGTATGAGACTGAACTAAAGAAGAGGATTCTGAGTTCTAAAACATAATGTTAGGTTGAGACTCTCTCTTACCTCAAAGGATCATTTAGCACTGCATGTCTTGTCAGTGATAATACCAACGCCTGTGGCTTCTCCAGAAACAATATGTAGGGGAACAGTAAAGACTTTCATAGAGTTAATACTATCAGAAGGTAATAACTGTCCAATTACAGCTTTAATCTAAACTGCCAGGATATTAACTACAAACTCTGGATACTACACTGGATTTCATGAGTGTATTAACTTGTTCAGCATAAGCTTATGCAGGTATTTCAGACAGGACACACAGTGTGGTGTTGCCATTCCATCTGTTGTAAAATCCCAAAGCAGCTATGGAGTACCAGTGGTGTCAGAGGTAGCTCAGGCCAGTTCAGCTGTTTTCCCCCTTGAGTCAGAATTGTGTGCTTTGATTCTTGGGAACAGCACAAAATCTATGCCAAAAAGCTTATTTGCATCAGGTAAGAATCTGCCAAAATACCCAAATGCAAGTAGAATAAAATAGATGTTACATTTGTTTACTGAGAGGCTTTGTCTACAGAAATAGTTCATCTTTTGTGATGGAATCACTGATTTCTGTGGGCATGTTTCTGAGTTTGTTGGTACAAACAGCAGAAGCGGCTTATTTGGAGAGTAAAAGAACAGCAGCTGTGTTAGAGTGCAGTATTTTCCTCAAAGTCATAAGGCAGTCTAAGAATTTATTGAATCAGGAGTGTGTTTTAACTTGAAACCAAACTGCAGGTAATACACAGATGGCTGATAGATCAGCTTAACTTAGCTAAAAACTCTTTCAGTTGGAAATGTAATGTGCAGTACTATCAGAAGGAAAAATAGTTCAGTGAATATACTAACAAAGGAAAACTATAACTTCTCCCAGTGTGACAAAATTCCCTAGGGAATCCTTGTGCTTTTCATCATGCTCCTTAACAGGAAAGTCTAACATTATAGCTGTCAGTTTGTGACTGTTCATAAAGGACGCATACTTTTAAATGCAATTTGTACATATGAAATGTAACTCCTTAAGTGATACAAATTGCCTGACATTTTATTAAAAAGAACATGATGCTTGAAAATAGTCTTGTATTTACATAATTAAGACAGATGTTACCATTGCAATTAGAGCTTTGTTAAATTGTTATATTTTGTTGTTTTATGATGTACCAGTTCAGGAAGTCTAGATGTGATATTTTTAAAACTCCAGTATATATTCATATCCATGTCTTGGATATTTTATTTGTTTTCTGTATCTCTTCTAAACCATGTGCTAGCTCCTGCTGCATACTATGAAGTCCAGCAGGAGGAAGAAATTTCAAAATTAGGAAGGAAATTACAAGTACAGAGTTCTATTTGTCACAATGGAATTCAAAAAAAATAATATCTAACTACTGGGGTAGTATTAAAGATAGAATATTGTTCATTGTGAATTGAGTGGTTCATTTTCAGGCAAGTGCAATAAGCCAAAAGAACATTTTCAGCATCAATTGGTTAACAGCTCTACTACAAATATTTCACTTCACCGCTAGCTTATTTTGGCAGGAAAAATAATCTGACTCCAGTAACTAAGGATTGTACATTAATTGTCCACTTTTTTCATTTTTAATCGGCATGAATCATATCTAAAACCACGTCATGTTCAGCAGTGATAATTAAATAGGTTTCTTGGAAATGGTCCTGATGTTATTGATGGAAATGATCTTTGGGGAGTTAATGAGCTGCTGTTAAAGGTACACTTTGTCTGTTTAGGTTGTGTGTGCTTGTAAATAGAGAAGTTTGGACCTATTCACTAGAAATTGGTAACAAATGAGTTTGCTTTGTTGTACAGAATAAAGGATCCATTGCTAAGCTTTCTATCCCCATGAATGCTCATTTGCAGTGTCACATTGAAATTAAAGTTGTAAAGGAAGTAAAATAGTCTCTGGAACACAGAAAATGCTTCAGCTATTCTTCTCCCACCTACTTTCTCTCTCCCTGCTGCCCCAGAATTAAGAGGTAGAAGGAACGATGTGATAGCAGAGCTTGTAGCTCTGACAGCACATCCAGTGCAATAGGCTGGAACATGTGAAGTGTGAGGTAAGAATGCTTGTGTTGGAACAACCTGGTCTCGCACAGAAGAGTAAAGTCTGAATTTAATAGGAGCACTTTTTCCACAAGGATCTTGCAAAATGATGCAGAATGCCTCTTGGCCTAGCGGGATTTCTCATTATGAAAGTTAATCATTGAAAATGTTATTAAGATAATAAATGTCTACAGGTTGTTCATGCTGTTGTAATGATGAATGTTCTCTGGGTAAAGACAACTGTTAGGTTCTTGGGCCAACCCAAGCTGTGCGTATTAGGTTGCCTCATTAAAGGTTAATCAAAGACCTGGTGAGGATCAGAGGAGCAATTTAAAGGGGAGGTGCTCTATAACTTAGAGAGAAAGGTTTTATCCATATCTGGAGGAAATTTTGGAACATCAGGAACACATAAGTCAGAACAAAATTAAAAATGCACCCATTGCATTCTTAAGAAGTTTTTTGCATTGCATTTGCAAAATCATTGAAGCCTGATGTTGATGTGTGTTTTTTTGTTTGTTTGTTTGTTTAATCTAAGTATAATTCTGTAATATATAAATCTTGAATTAATCCATTTATTAAAATATGTTAAGATTGAAAAACTCTAATTATTTCTTTCTTTTTTCCATTTTGTGGTACATTATTTCTTATTTCAGTTGTACACTGCATATAGAATGATTTGACTTTGTATTCCTATTATTTAGAAAACAAGCAATTTCACACATAAACATAAAGCCTTTTGTAAATTAATTTTACAGGAGAGGAGAAAGAGAACTGGATGAAATCTATTAAATAATTCTGATTATGTGAACATTACCCTGAATCCTTTATCATCATTAGCTATTACAGACATGTTAGTAGTGCCATTTTGATCCGTTACTTAAATAGAAATTACATTCTCTCTGGCTTTATCCATTTCCAAGGCTCACAAATCAAAGCAATTCTCCTATTTTCCAGTGGCTGAAGTTGCTTACATGTGGCCTTTGGCCCTATCAGTCCTCACAAGTAACATCTTTTGGTACAATGCCTAGTGTGTATTAGGCTATTATATAACCTTTGAAATCATAGGAAAATCAACTGATATATTGGAAATGATAACTATATTTAAGAAAAAATTACAGCATTTTATTCAAAGCATATAATTTTTGTATCTATTTTAGATGTCTGATAACCACAGACTTCATAGATAAATGATGGTAGCAGAAGTCTAAGTTAAGGTTTCTGAATTACACTGAGATTTTTTTGTTGTTGTTGTTGTCACTGCTGAATATCTATAAAGGCTACAAAGGCTATTAAGGCTAAAGAGACCAGCCATATATACATACTCAAATTGCAAAGTTAAGCAAAGTTAATAGACTTGCTTTTACCTCTATTCAACCTGAATTTCAGGCCCAAATCATGTTTACATAGAACTATTTGAAAAATAATTCTCAGATTCACTTTAATATTACCAGTATCAATGAATGAAGCACTACACATGAGTAGTCTCTTCAGTAAATATGATGTTACGAAGGTAAAAATAAAGGTACTGTAGCCACTGTACTCCCTAACCAAAAACGTAAATGTTTTAAATCATACAGATTTTACCTTTGTCTGAGCCTACCTTGGGGATTTTTTTTTTTTTTTGCTTGTTTTTGCAACTTTGGACATTTTACTTGGGATAAACAAACAAACAAACAAAATTTGATGCTACTTATACCACTTTTCCAAGTAGTTAAAAATCTCCCAAGAAGGACATCTCTTATGTGCCTCTCTCTCTCTCAATATTTTTAAGTTGTTGTCTAACCACTCATCTGAATACAAACAACTGTATGTCCTTTCCACGTGCACAAAGTTGGACTGGTCTGAGACACCTGTAATACAGAAGCCAGAGCTTGAGCTAAAATAAAAAAGCTGGATATGTACACAGCTTTTAAGCTAGAGCTTGTTCAAAACTGAATGGTTCAGGGAGTAGACAGAAAAATAGATTATAATTAAGTCTATCTGTGTTGATCTGCCTATTGATCTACTTGTTTACACATCTATAGCTTCTGAGATAACTAATGGAAATAAACTGGACTAAGAATTCTAACCCCTGCTAGTGTAAGTACAACAGTTAGCAACAGGCAGGTTTCACTTGTAACAACTATTGAAACAACAAATCTGATGCAAAAGTTGTTGGGCAGGTATACATTTTTGATGCCTTTCTTGTGCTTTGTAGGTGGAGAAAGAACAAATATGAAATCAAATTTTTATTTGTTTTATGTATTTATTTAAGGTCTTTTCCATAAAGAACAGTGGAGAATCAGAAAAAGGAAGTACAGAGGACTGAAGATGTAAAACAAACAAACAAACAAACAAAAACTGTAGTTGGAGCAGTTTGTCTATGCAAGAGCTGCAATCCATAAAGCAGGTAAACTACAGCTTTCCAGTAAAAACAAAACAAAAAACTTCAGACTTTAAACTTTAAGACCTTTTTTTATTTTCTTTCTTCCCCACTTGCATTTTTTACATTTTCTATTAAGGAGTCCGAGCACTAGGAATCATAGATCAGTCCAAAGATACAGACGTATTAAGTTCATGGCCAAAATTACAGCGATTCTGTTACTAGCTTCCCATAAAGTATCCTAAAGCCCTATGTTTTAGGAATATCTGGGTCATTTCTTTAACTTGATTTACCTTCTTTTAACTTCATTTTATTTACTAGAGTACTCTGAAATCCAGTTATAACAGAGATCACAATAACACTGTATTACCTGCTCTCTGTAAGGGATGAACTGAACAAGTCCATTAAATAAAGAATAATTCAACTAGTGAATTGGTGCAGATTATGAATTCCACATTGGTAAACTTTATTTTAGCTTAATAAAAATAAATCCCCAAAAGCTGGAGAGTCTGTATTGAATCAATATGAATCAGTATCAATTGAAGTTTTTGCCAGATAATCCTGACTAGGATCCTTACCTTTGGTCTTTGAGTTTGACATAAGCAGATACAGATCTATGGGAAAGCAAAGCAACTCACAGCTCAAACTCCCAAAGAGATTTCATTGTTGCCAAGAGAACATAATGGATGGTAGAACAAAACTTGACAAAACACTTGATTTCAATTATGGGGTGGAAAAATAATAGTAATTATCATCTAATGCCAATAGCTTAGAATTCTGCCCAGGTGAGTTAACTTTGGAATTAGCATTATAAATCAGTACTCTTACACATTGCACTTGTACAGATCACTGGAAGAAATTAGAATTGATGGAGTGGAGCCATGTTGCAGCTTAAAAGTTAAAATAGGAATCTGGCTATCAAAGAGCTGTGGTTTTGTTAGTAATTGATGCAACTGAATCTGTGAGAACAGGTGAAATGTGAATAAGTTAACTCCTACTCTGATAGCAGCAGATTGCACCTGACCTTAATATTCATGCCATGTGATGATAATTCCACACATCCTCTTTAAAGAAGCAAAATTAAAATCAAAGGGTTTAAAAATAAATTGTGAGCAAGATCTGCTCTCTGCCATGCTACCACTTCACAATAAGGTGAACAGGAAACAGTAGAGCTCATCCATGCCTTGCAGCTTAGTCTGATTGTCTGGTTATTGTTGAATCTTCTGGTTTAGAGCTGTCAAGGTAATGCAACCCTAGAAATTGTTCATAAGCTGTTGGAGGTGGCAAAATAGCATCAATAGGTTGTTTAAGATGTGTGGACAGAAATGGAAAACTATGAATCTTCGGCTGCAGTTGGACTAGACCTTAGCAAATGACACAAGAAATGCTGCATCTCTTTGTGTGACTTAAACTTGTTCCCATTCTTTTCCAGAAAATGAGTGAATGGAACAAAAATAAAAGTTTTTTTTGTTTATTTTGTTTTTTCTTTTTTTCCCCAAGAGCTCACAACATACTTGAGAAGCTGATCTGCTCCTATTCCTCACTAACACACCTGTTAATTTTTGCTCTGTTAATGAAGTTACAACTATAGAAAAGGACAATAATACTTTTAAAGAATCAGTTGCAGTGATACTTTATCAAATCCAGTACAGAATGGCCTCCCATAATTTATAACAGCATCTCATTTGGTCAAATTTACAAAGTAGTTCAAGACTTGAGAGGAGATTGGAACAGCTATCAATATGTGTTTTGACTACTTGAAATCCTTCATAGTATTAACAGTGCATGCTTGCTTTTGAGGTTTGGGACCTGCTGCTCTACCTGTATTCCTAGTTAGTTCATGCCGTTACACAGTTTAAAACTGAACTAGGACAAAGGATGGAATTTGTTGTTTCTAACTCAGAGTTGCTGCACTGAAAGGCTCCAGTCCTGTCAATAAAGTTGCTGGAGTACATTCATCATTTTATAATGAAGACTCATATACTCAAGTGAATTGCATTCTTGTGTTCATTGACTTTACAAGGAATGTTTACAGGCTGAGATGTCAACACATCCTCCTCCCCATTTTTAGCATTTTGCACTTCAATTGTACCCTAAAATTGCAGGAGTTTCGTGAGAAAATATTTGGGAAATAAGTCATGATGAAAGATTCTTATGTCTCAAATCTGATAAGCTTGATTAAATAAATGTTAAACTCTGAATATAATATTTAAAATGGCCTCAACATTCACTAATAAAATGCAGACATTTTCCTGTTTGCTATGGAATGACTGAAGACTTCTTCTAGTGGTTGGCGACCCTGCCCTTGGCAAAGGGTTTGAAACTAGATGATCTTTAAGATTCTATGATTCTATGACTTTGAGTTATGTTAAAAAAGATGCTTTTGCTGCTTCTGATCTTTTTTTTTTTTTTTTTTTCTTTACCTTTCTCCTTCCCCATTCTGTTTTCTTGTTGACTCTTAGAAATCTGGATGGAATTTTAGCAAATGAATCTAAGGGAGCAATCCCATACTGGGAATTGTGCCAGCTGATTGTCTAGTGTTCTCCATCTGTTCCACCCCTCATAATGTATTTCTCACTGACTAGTTTCATTGACTCCCAATATAAGCTGAAGGAATAGCATGGATGTGGGTGTATTTGTGAAAGTGTTCCTGTGCTTTGTCATAGGCCATTTCTATTCTTCAGTGCTCTTTTCTATTTCATTCTGTCATGAAATAATGTCAATGGAAGCCACTTCAATTCAGACATGGTTATGAGGAAGACAAGATGGTACTTGTGAAACTTTGCTTATCAGATAGGATGCGGTGGATCCCAGTCAAGAGATGCTACACATATTCAGAGAGTTACACTTTGTGAAGAAGAAAAGGACAAAAAAATAAATGTGTTCAGGTCATAAAACACTAAACAGCACATAAGTTTTGGAAGCAAAACTTTGCCGTCAAGAAGTGAAACTGTAAAAATTCACACTGAGAAATTATCAAGCAAGTTTACACTATTGTAAAGACCTGTTCAAATCTCCATTTATCTGTTAGTATTTATCACTTAGATACATGATGATCTGAAAAAATAAAATAAAATAAAATGTCTGTGGGAGTAAAGCTAGTACTGAAGTGAGCAGGAAATATCCTATTAATTCCATAACAATATATCGCACATTCTTGTGTGATGGAGGCATCTCATACTCCTTTGTGATGTCCCTTACTGCTGAAACTGTTCATGAAGGCATGTCTGTGCCTTGGAGAGCAATTTCCTCTTCATGCCATTTCAGTGACAGACCTGTCTGTCATGTCTGTTGGCTTATGCTAGCCATGAATGTCAATGAAGAGCATGCATCTGTCTAGAAGAAACAGGTCTGACACAACTGGTTATTTACACAGCCCACAGAACTGTTGCCAGATGGCAGACAATGTTCCTTTTCATTCCAATTTGGATCTGGGTTCTGGGTAGGTTCAAAAACACCAATTTAGGCACTGTTCCTGAAGTGAAACTTTGGGTTCAGATTGAGACTGGGGTTAAGGAGGTGATCATGTCCATGACAGGGAAGAAATCCACATTTACAGAGAAATCATATTCAGTTCCCAGATGTACAGTTTTATGACTCAGTAATAGGTAATGAAAATATAGAAATATGAAATAATACCTGTGTGTACACTTAGGCATAGTCTGTAGTGTCCTTGCGTGGCATTAATCTCAGAGACAAAATAGAATGAAAATTTAAAGTTAGCTGATATCTGTTTCATGCTTCAAATTTTATAGCAATGCAAAATGGAAGAAAAGAAATATTTTCTGCAGATTAAAGAGCTCTATATTTTGGATTGTAATTAATGAGGCACAAACATCAGAAAAGGTTTGCTTCAAATGGATGGCAATGTTCAACTGCTTCTCTAAAGCTTGTCCATAAATCTGATCTAGGAGAGAGGGTTTTGTTCTGTTTTTGTTTTCTTTTGAATGTGTGTTTTTGTTTCTACTGATTCGGTGCCATTTCACAACATGTGTACTATATTTGCTCAGTTGATGTGGAAAATTGATAGGAAATGACTTCTAGACCTCATTTTAAGGCCATTTATGATGAGTTTCTAGAGCGAATCTAGAATCTATGTATGACTTATAAAACACTAAATGGAAAACTTTCCACAAATTTACACTTAAGAAGTTTCATAACCTTTTCAGGAATTATGACATAAAGGAAAACATGGTTACAATTCCCATTTTTCAAGCAATTATTATTTTTCATTTCTATAGAAATTAAAAGATAAAAAAAAAATGTTACTTTGTCATCTGTAATTAATTAATAGAATTAATACAAGAGAATACAAGAAGGACAAAATTAGAGAAAGAAAGGACAAAGGAAAATACAAATAAAATGAATTTATATGCTATGGAAAATCTCAGAACCCAGTAAAAAGGCTGTAATATTATTTTTTGTTATGGAAAGAAAAATTATGAAGAAATTTTACATGATACACTGAAACATTTTGGAATGACTTTTTCAACTAAAATTACACGCTTCCAGCATTAACGAAACAAACTGCTTCATTTTGAATCATGTCAAGTCAAATAGAAAGGCTCAAATATGATATTATGCAGCATTTTCTTATGCTGATAGAGAGACTTTGGAGTTCAGTAAGCTTTAAATGGTAATAAAAATCTTGTTTGCTGTTACATCATGTAACTGATGCATAGTCTAAGATTTTGAGATAAGAGCAGTCTGAATATTTATTGGAAGCTCCTGTTGTCTGACAGGGTTAGGATAAGAAGTCGCAGGCCATGTAGAGTACACACTGAAGGCATATTAGACTGAATGTCTGCTTGAAATGCCCTTCAGTATATCGTCAACTTGCTATTACTTCTAGTTTGATCCCTTTGCAAAAGGCAATAATATAATCTTTTGTAGTTTTTGTTGAAGAAGGAAATAAATATGAACAGTCTAGAAAACCTGCAAAGTAAAGTATTAAAAGTTTTTAACAGTAACTCTTATGAAATGTTACTTAATCTATTTTAAATAGGAAAAATAAACCACAGCAACAACAAAACAAACAAACAAAAAAAACCCAGCAACAATAACAACAACAAATGAGCAAACCCACAGACTCTTATCTCTCCAAATGTTGTCTTTACTGCTCATAGACTTCTTCACAGAGATCTGAAGTATGATCCTTTCAGTCTCACAGAAGGAGCAATTAAGATCAAGGTTCCAGATGCTCTGCAGAATTTCTCATGCTGGAACTTGGTGTCTGAAGTCCTACATGTTAGATCCTGCTTACTACGAGTTTTGAAGCAACCTGAGGGGTGATCATAAGAGTATGAATTCTCAAGACCTCATCTAGAGAAGAATGTGGTCCACACACAAACTTTTAAAAAGGCTTAAAAATCTGGTATGTCTGTACAAAATTAGGATTTATAGCTCATGGCTAAAGGTATACTTGGGTCAAGCTCATAGAAGTGTGGCAGAAAATACACTCTGGATGCTATTTTGAAGGCAAAAGAAGGAAAGAAAATTCTCATTTCCTGAGAATGATTTCTCAGGGATAATAACAAACCTCAGAATAACGAAGATGACAATATGACTTCCCTTCTCCTGAAGAGAATTAGCAAAGTTGGTAGTGATGGCAGCCTCAGAGACTATTCTTTGATCTATATTGATTCTGATGTCTCAAGATGGTGAAACTAGAGATGTGATATGATATGTTACATACTCCAGTTTGGGAAAATTGTTTTCACACTTATGTTAAACCCATTTGATGAAGCAGTCCAAGAACCTACTACTTATTCTATCAGATGAATAGAGGAGAGATAAGGACTCCAGTGCCTTAATTTTCATAGAATCCTGTGTAGAATTTTTCATTATGTATTGAGATAGATATATTTTGTACTTTTAAAAGAATATCCACTAGAATATCCGTGATGCTTCTATCACCTTGGACAACATGAAGGTATAATTCCTGTAATAGGAGGAAAACCAAACCAAAACAAAACAAAAAAAAAACCCAACAAAACTAGATGTCTGTCATTCCTATACCCTCATTTCTTCCAAGGTCATCACTTCTCTGAGGTATTATGGCACCAGAGGTTACCCTAAAACAAACAATTTCCTTTTAGTAAAACATGAAAGAAATCTCACTCAAAGAGGCTCTGGAATACTTAACAGTACTGACCTGAAAAAGATCAGGCAGGAAAGCTGTAGAAGGATTTCTAGTACAGCTCTCAAGCCTTAACCAGTTATATGAACTTTTAAAATAGCATCTTCTCTAGGGAAAAAAAAAAATAAAATGTGGGGATACAACCTCTATTTGAACTTGATCTTCTTCCTTTAAAGTAAGAAAAATGAATGTATCAGCATTATAAAACCTGGGATTTGCAGACAGTATTAACTGCCTATTCTTAGATGAGTCTATGGAAATCATGTTTTATTCCAGAGAACCAGTGTTATAAAAATGGACTTAGAAAATTCTCAATGTACTAATAACTAAAGAAGAAAACATAAGAATGTATACTTCTTTTTTTTTAAAATTATTATTACTTATTTTATTTTATTTTTTATTTTAAAGAGGTTGCTGAACACTATGATACTGGGTTTGTCCTTCCACTGGGGAACCTAGAAAATAAGTTCACAAATGAATAGATATTAAAAAAAGCAAAGAAACTTCAATGTGTCAGAATAGAGCAAATATTTGAACACTGAAGTGAATTAAATGCCAGATGGAGGATTTATGACGGTGTAAAAGACCCACTGTGGAAACCAGTAATATTTTATCATCCAGAAAAAGCCTGGTCTGGCTTTCTATCCACTAATAAAAGTCCAGGTTGACCTCCCAGCTTATTTATACATGTTTTGCTAGAACATCTGGTTATTTTTATACGAGCAGGAAGCAAAATCAGACTCATAAAGTTAACACTGATCATTAAGCCCTACTGCAAAGTTAAAGTGATGTAAAGTAAATGAATTAATATGCTATATTTTCTAGTGCACCACACCGTCTGATACACAATGCAAATTTTTATGCCTGCTGTTATGAGCAGATTTTGTTAGTGATATGATTTCTGGTAGAAACATGTAGGATGAAATCAGGTATTAGGTAAGATGAACTCAGAGTTTCCATTGCCAAACCCAGGAAAAAGGAAAAGAGAATGAATCTGGAGGTTGGTGCCCCTGCCTGTGGCAGGGGTAGTTGAACTTGATGATCCTTGGGGTCCCTTCCAACCCAAGCCATTCTGTGATTCTCTTGTTCTGTGAATCCAACCTAAGTAGGATTTGCACAAATTGGGTTCAGCTGTATTTTATCCCATTTTAGGAAAAAAACATCAAACACCTTCACAGAATCTAAGTAAATGGAAATAAACAAATAAGCAAATAATACTAAAAAAGACAAAATACAAATCAAAACAACAACAAAGCAAACAAACAAAAAAGACAACAAAAGAAAGCCTTTATCCCAGCAGAAAGTTTTGTTTCTTCTATTTAAATGTTTGTGAATATAGATACAAACTGTAGCACTTCTCTATCCCAGAATCATATACAGTTGAGCAATTGACCTGTCATTCTTCAGTCTGGCAAAGGAATAAAAATGATGTGTTTTCGTTTGTTTTCTTTTCCTAGTTTGCCATTGAATCCAGCCCTGGATTGTTTTGCAAAATAAAACAATCCATATATCTTTGAAGAAGAGGGAAACACAGGAGTCCACTGCCCTTCAACCATCATTTTACAGTACTTGGCTGTTGGCTGCTGCTTCAAAAGCCAGCAGTCCAGAAAATCCTGTGTTGTATGTTGTCCTCATAAGGATGTCTCGGATGCCTTTGTATATCTAGAATATATCAGATGTTTGCCACTCCTGAGATCCCTCTGAATGAGTCTGATAAGAGAAGTTATTCAGGCCACCTAGGCTTCTTCTTTTCTAGTTACCCAATACAGAACTGAGAACAATGTTTTCTGAGATTTTCTTGTACAAAATCAAAAAATATATTGTTTGTTATGCATTCTTATTCCTTAATATAAAGAAACAATTACATTGTATTATCTTCTATGTACATCTTGTAAGAATTTATAATATATTACTATTTTTTCTCTCTGTTTTGCTTGTTTCCTTTCCTGCTGTTTGCTGATGAATTAAGTTCTGTTTAGAGTCTGATTTTATGAGAATTTGTACTTTCTAATGCAGAGGCTAAGTATGGTCTACTGCTTCTATGTGACTGCAGAGATCTGATGGTGCACAGTAAATAGTACTTTCTTACCATTTCTGATCTATTATGAGGTGGAAAATTGCAGGATTTTAGTTATTTGGTAATGCATTAGCTGTTTCCGCAATTCCAGCTGAAATGGGTAAAATGAGTGCACAAAAACTGTCACATAGTCATTTTGGATAACAAAGCAAAACAGAAATATTTTTTCTGTGAAAATGAGGCAGCCATACTGGAGAATATGAGCAAAATAGAGGGAACTGAACACAAAACTCTCATCCTTAATCACTTGCTAGAGTTAGCAAAGTGACAATTATTTGCAACAGGAAGCAAAACTGCATAATCAACAAAGTTGGACACATTTCAGTGAAAATCAAAGCAAAAGCCAATTTCCATACTCCATCCATAAAGCCATACTCATGTAGTTTAGAAAATGTGTTTGGATTTGTCATGGGTTCAGAATAAAGCAAAGTTAAGCATTTTTGTATGTTTTACAAGTACTTTATTCTCTTTTGAAAATCAGAGCATAATGTTGCTTTATTCTAAGCCTATCCCAGCTCAGTATGTGCATATAATGCTTCAGGACAATTTAATACATTTGCTTAAACTGTAGCCAAAGGTCCCACTGCACACTGAAGGCATCATAACAATTAGGGGACTTTGTTGGACAGACCTTCTACAAAGAAAGCTTATTTGGGGGAAACTATGCACAAAGTTTTGAAACTCTCAGAGTAAAATCTAGCAGTCAGGTTTCGTAACTCATTAGGAGAACATTTACAAGGCTTTGTTGGTAAGAATCAAATAAAATTTGAATAAAAGACTAGTCTTTTTTGATCTTGCTTTGAATTTCATGAGTTTCTTTTTTTCTCTCTTTTTTTTTTTTTAACAACAATGTTCATCTTGGTGAATTATGAATTATTTCAAGATGAATATAGAGAGGTTATTCAGCCACAGTTTAAAATTATTGACTGTGTCATTAAATGAGGCACTGCTGGTTGACCACTATGTATTGCTACTTGCATTGCTGTTTGCAGATTATAAAGATGCTGAAAGGAAAGCACAATGTAAAATGTATCAGCAGAAAATGCAAATTTCTATTTACTAGAAAGTTGGGGGAAATGCCATCAAAAATGAACCAAAGAAAGAGATAAAGAGAGAGAAAGAGAAGGGAAGTAAGAAAAGGAAAGGTGGAGGGGTGGGAAGGGAAGGGGAGGGGAGAAGAGGGCAGGGAGGGAGGTAGGGAGGGAGGTAGGGAGGGAGGTAGGAAAAGATAACAAATAGGCCATGCATTAATGGATTTCTTTGGCAGCTTCCCTCACTTTGTCTTTCCAAATGTTCAGAGCTGACAGATACCTCCACAGCCATGTGTCCCTCTCCCAAATCCCTGATGTCCCAATATTGCCAGATGCTGCTGTTGAGTCAGTGACAAGATCTGATTTCTATGTGGAAGCCAAGGGGCCAACTTGCCGTTCCAAACCTTTTTTTCCAGGTCATAGCTTCTTTCAGGAATTGAAATCTTCCTCCGGGTTTTAGCAGTTGATGTTCCTGACAAGATCATCTCCATTGGGAATAGAATACCACACGTTCTTAGCAGTCATTTTCCAAGAATAGACTTTCAAAATACTCCTGTCTTCTCATTATCTTTTTCTGCAGATAGAATAAGTTATCTATTTCATCTTCTTTTCCTAGAAACTTCAGCCTCCATAAATTTGAAAAGACTATGGTTATTCATATCACAGAATCACTTCATCTTGAGACCATGTGTTACATGGGACTTAATAGAAGTTGTGTCTGCTCTGCTTTCAGTTTTTCAGCTCTTCATCAGTATGCTTCATTACATATATATTTTTTCCCCTTAATTCTAATAATTTTCAATAATAATTATAGTAATTATATTCTATGAAAAAGAAGTAACCATATTTTACTTGTACCAGCAAATAACTTGAATTCTTACAGGAGCAGCCAGATGTTCATTAGTATCCACAAGGAAGAAATACACATTGAAGTTTCAATGAGGATTTCTTAAGTTGAGAGGAAAGCTGATGTACTATTGTCATGTAAAAATTCTGCTAATGTTGCATTTTTATACCATTTATATTGTGATATTTGAAGTTTTATTGTTATCTTCACACCCCC
>JAPSGF010000003.1:34090170-34110182 GCA_035772895.1 Perdix hodgsoniae
CAAAGGAATCCTGTTCCTAAATTTCTGTAGAATTTAGGATAAGGCATGTAGAGCTTCCAAATGCGCATTTGTTTTCCTGACGATTCTTCATCACAGTATTCTCTCACATATCCTGTGTATAGGCACACTGATTTATTATAATTTCCCTCTGAAACTACCAGATTTTTCTATTAGTCTTGAATTTATGATGTTCAAATAAATGCGTGTGCCCAAAATAAAAAATGAGCTGTGGTTCAGGTGGTAATTTTCCCAATCCACCTATAAATTGCAATACCAATAATCAATGGTATAATTATGTTGCTGGTATGAGCTGAACAATGTGTAGGGAAAAGGATTTGTATTTGGACTGGTTTTCCATCATAAAATTGTATACCAAAGCTACAGAAGGTTTATCTAAAGCTCCTGAATTTAAAACACATCTCAGCCCTGAATCTCAGCCATGTCGTATTTATTATTAACTCAGAGGAATCACCTTATAGGTTTGGAAATATATGTAATCAGAAATGTAGACAGGCAAACCATATAGAAATTGAATTCCTGAATATAAACAATCACAGACCTCTTTGGGAGATCTATGACATTGATTCTTTCTATCCTCTCTAGATGTTATTAGGCTAGCACTAAGTTTGAAAACTTGAGCACCAGAAATAACATATCTACAGTGAAAGAAAGCTTATCATTCTTATCTTAAGCTAGCTGTTCACTCAGCTTTTCAATGAATATTATGCTTTTCCTTTTTTTTTTTTTTTTTTTTTGTTCGAGTGGTTACAAGCACTGGATAGCTTCAGAAAATTATTTATGGTTTACACTCCTCCGTATTTCAGTCAAGATTCAGGAATACTTCTCAGTTGGTATTCAAAATTCCATCCTAGTTATTTAAAGATGATTTATTTCCTAGCAAATTTTATGTTTTTCTCTTTTTCTGATAGAATCTGTGTCAAATGGCTCACTGTTCCTATCATCCTGTGTGCTGTTCTTGTGGAAATGATAATTAGAAAAGATGAGAAAACAATAGTTACTTAAAACACTAAATGTTACATACTCTTGGTTTAAATTTCAGTTGATGGTACTGGTGATCTTTTGACTTTACCAAGGCTTCTTTATTCCTCGCAGAATTGATTCAATTTTACGGGCTTGCAGAAGGATATTTGAATGTGTGAGCATCGGTGACATGAAATGGATGTGTCTGAGAAACAGAGACAATAGTGCTCCTATGGTCTTATCCAACTTTTTCTCATGGAATCTTGGATGGATGCAAAAGAGGGGCAATAAACTGTTTGAACTGATAATATTGTTTTTTGTTCTCTTGAGCCTTGATTTTGAAGATGTATTAAGAATAAAGTAGAGTGAAGTTTTGAATGCCTGAGGAGTCATTCTTTTAACAATTAGATTACTTACATATGCTTTATATATATGGATATTTATTTATTTTTTATTAGACTATAGATAGAACACTACCAAAAAAAAAAAAAAAAAAAAAGCAAAGGAAACAAAATATAGCAAAAGAAGAACTTTTGGTCCATGTGCTCTTCCGTCTGGAGAATATGGATATTCTATACATGACAAAAGCAAAATAACTGAAGATAATTATTTTAAAATTATTTTTATTTGTTATTTCAGTATATTGAATGTTTTGTTCTCAAAGCGGGAGTACTTACCAAATACTAATGGGAAAAATGGAGCAATAATCACTATATTGCTTTTTGTAAGGTATAAATTTCAATTGCTTTGATTCTACACTATGTTTTGGAAGGGAAAAGAAACATTTTTTAGTAACATTTATGTGAAAATCTTACTCTTAAGGGAAGAAATTTGCTTCATGTTATGACACTGGAAAATATCTTTTTTTTTTTTTTTTTTTTTTTCCCTTTAAAAATTGTCAGAAAATAACGTAGCCCTGGGAGGAATACTATATTCTTATTATTCTTATACCTACTTCATTTTTTTTCTTGAGGATCAGCATCTGCCTGAATTTCTCTTGATGTAAATTTTGCACAGAAAGGGATGAAAGAATTACTTAACTTCAGTTATGTCTTGGTCTTGTTCTAAACTGTCTAAAAGAGAAAATAACATTAAGAATAAGTGAGGGGGAAAAAAAAATAAAATAAAGGCGACTAGTATTTTTTATGAAAGAAATAAAAGCATAGCATCCTTTTTTTTTTTTTTCTTTTTTTTTTTTTTTTCTCAGATTTTCCAACTTTGAATATCTATAGTGAAGCAATTAAACTTCCACAGAAATCTATCAGTAGGACTCAGAGGCATTACCGGCTTTCATGCACGTGCATAACACCCTTGGTGTATCTTAGTGAAGAAAACTTCTGCATGTTAGCCAGGAGAATGTCATGTCCTTATGTTATGATTCCTACCATTAGGACTGGAAGAGATCAGGACTGTAGAAAATGCCACAGTCACATGCATGCCTTCCATCGTGAAAACAAATGGACTGTGGTAATGTCCTTGTGACACTACTTGCCACCATTGGCACTAAAGAAACTTACCCAAGATATGGACACTTGATTTTTTCCTCTGGTAATTTCTTCCTTTCTCTTTGAACTCAGAAACTCTGAACTGGTGGTAGTGACTGCAGCCTTATACTTCTATCCGCATATTTGGTTATTTAGGAACTAAAAAGTGTTGATATGTGGTTTATAGGAAATAACCAAGATGGAACTGGGCAATGATTAATCTTTTTATGCAAAAGTTGGTGAAATTAATTTTCAGAATGAAAGTTTTCAGATACACTCTTAGCTTATATATGCATGCATAGAAAATAATTATTTTCCACAAGGAGCAAAAATATATATTTTTATTTTTTTCAGTACTTCCACCTAAAAAGCTGGACTTATAAAGTGTTTATTGTGCCATTTACTAATAGTGTAATGTTGGGGGAAGAGTCAAATAAAATAGATGTATCCAAACAACTGTATAAAAGCACACAGAGCCAAGCTTATTTCAAACAAAGAAATATTTTCAAAGAGTTTTCTTAGTGCTCCAATTACAATTCATAATACTGCTCTGTGGCAGGCTTGATGCTTATCAGAATTCACATATATACTCACACATGCTTTAAATAGCTATCTCTGATTTGGGTGGCTCAATTTAGCTAAAGTGGCATGAAACTGAAGATAGATAACTTAAATAAATTTAATTAATTATTACAGAATAGTGAATCTGTCTGCAGTTGCATATAAAGATATTTTGTGATAAACATTTCCTAGCTATAACAGTTCGGCAGTTGAAAACAATTGTTAAATGCAAATCAAAATGTGTCACGTGTTTTGAGCAGAGAGGGGAATTTGGACTAACATATTTTAACCAGGAGCAGGATATATTATCCATACATTTTCATTTGGGGATGGGTGTGACCTCTTTATCTGCGCCTTTTATGATCAAGGCTTACAAATATGTTCCCTTTTTAAAGAAAATATGGAAAGAAAATGTCTGTTTCATTTCTGGCCATGGAAAACAGAAATCCTGTAGTTTGAGTTTTATAAGGAAAGAATTATTAAGAAAAGAGATATTCTACATGTTTTTCCATATTCTTTATATTTCTATACAGCACAAAGTATCACCCTGTTTTCTGCTTCTACAGTAAAAAAAAGATTAATTTGCTTCAGGAATAATTTCATGAAATTCTTTAGCCAGTTTAGCCTCAGGTCAAAGTAGATAATCATTATAGCCTCAAAATGAGTTTATAATCTCAATTATGATATTATAGCCTCATTAAGATCTAAAAATTATCCAAGATTTTAAGAGTCAGCAGAAAGTTTAGGAAGACTGAAAAAGAAATGATAGTCCCAAAGCAAGAAATTGTACTGTTAAGATAGATGCCGATCCCCTCTTGTTGCATGAGGCAAGATATTGAGGTGCTGCAAAGTTGTCTTGAAGGGCTGTATAGGGTATCCTTAATCATTAGGAGAACTGAAAAATGTTTCAATAATTAAAAGGGGTGAGCAATTATCCTGTGAAGGACCTGGATTGTTAAGAGAACTAATGAAATCAGATTTTTTTTTATAGGAAAATAGCAAGTATTATTCTGTGTTTGCATGTGAATATCACTGAGATCATTGCCAAGGTGTTAGAACTTTTCAAGAATCACACTCACTGTACTAAATAATACATTAATAAAAGGACTGCTATTTTCAAAAAAAAAATTGCTAGTAATTTTAAGCATCCTTGACTGATCTGATCTTCAAAAGGAAGGTGCTCAGCAAAATGAATCTCTTGATGGTGCCACAGGCTATATAATACTAGAATTGTGGGGTTATTTCAAAATTGGTAGAAGTTTGGAAAAATATTAGCCTTGGCCTATTCCCACAAACTCTACTTGTCACAACCTTCCTTACCATGCTGCTATCTGGAGCAAGGATATTGTGTCTGTTCCTACTTTCAAGGCCCTCATTAGACTATCAATAGGATGAAAGCAAATAAACAAATAAAACACACTATCTCTCTATCAAGAAAAGAGATTGAGACTCAAGATAGCTTAGTAAGTGTTGTACTAAGTTTTGAATCGTTTCCTTGTCAAAAATGACATTCAATAAAATATCAAAAAATATAGCAGTTTCTGCAGTTTGGCTGGCATTGCTTTTGGTCTGCTAAAATGTGAGGCATTTTTATTCACTACCCTGTCAGTCAGTCCTTGATTGCTGAGAGATTTCTAACTTTACCCTTGAAATGTTGTGAAATGAGTTGTGATGGATAGAAGATGACTGTGGAAATTTGGAGGCATGGAACCCTCCTCTTCACCTAAACTATTAAAAACTTAGGTTAGTACAGAAATATATCTGTGCTCGCCTGCCTATCCTCCAATAGCTTGCTTGGTCACAGACTCTGTATCATCACCTGGTAAGAAAGCTATTTCTTTGCTAAATAACATAGCATGGTTTGAACTGAGAGTGTGAGGATTATTTATCTTTAACAAACAAACAAACAAACAAATTTAATACCATCCAGAAAATTTACTTTCTATAAGGTAATTAATCCATATGAGAAAAAATCATTGTAACAGAGGCCATTTTTATATGTTTTTGTTTCTGTTTAACTATGCCACAAAATGCCACCACCACTCTGATTCTCATTGTCTCATTATTAATTGCTGAAGCAGTTCTTGGCTAAGAAACCCCCAAACATTTTCTGCTGCCGGAGTTGGCACATGTGAAAGACTATACACAATGGAAAATTTGGATGGGGTCATTTCCTTTCAGACATTAAGGAAGTTCAATATTATGGATACTCATGTTTCTGTGTAAAATGGCTTCTATGGCTAGGAATCATTGTGAGAATATGCAATTCAATTTTATTGCAGCCTTTATTACTGAATGATTTATTTTCACTTAGTAATATAAAATAAGGAGCAGTTTTAAAATAACTTTAATAAAGTAAAAAAGATAAACTCTCTAAAAGTAGGAAACACTAGAAAGAGGAGTCTCCATCTTCTAGAGTTTGCTTCTGTATAAATATTTGGACACAGGCTTTGAGAGATCACACATTCGTGGCAGCTCAGAATATCCTTGTTTTTGGTGCACAGATATCAGAAGTGCTTGTAAGTCACTGTTTTAACAGGAGGACTGGCATAGCAGCAGCACAGTTAACCACATTGCTTCAAAATTTATTTTGTTGATGTCAGAGAATATACATATAATATGCAGAGAGGTGCAAAGATACATGTCACATTTCCATCGAATGAATCAGAAGGTTTAATGACACAGAAAATACAGAAAGACATACTCTATGCTATGGCTCATGTAATCAGGTCATTTAGGCCCTCAAAACTGAAGATTAGACCCTAAAAACTATCATAAATGAGTCAGAAACCTTCAATTGGATGCAATAACTTCTTCAATAACATTTGAATCAAACATAAGTTTCTTTTAATAGTGAAATAGGGGAAAGATTGTGACTGGTGTAATGTAGAATAATTGTGAAATATAGGAAAGATAATGACTAGTGTAGTCATTAACGGAGTGCATTGAATAGCCTAGAGAGAGAAGGCTATGACAATAAGACATAGTGTCTTACTTTCCTGCAGGGCTTTCCATCATATGATCTCCAAATATCTTATAATAGCAGTGATTCGTATCACTTCTAGAAGGGATGCTGCTGTTACAGCAGTACCTGATTATCTCATTCGGCATTTAGAGCTCTGAGAAACTGAAAATCTATTCACTGAGTATAACTCATACTCCCTCTGGCTACCATACCTGCTTTGTTTCTGTTAAGTCACATGTAACTTTTTTTTTTTTTTTTTTTTTTTTTCCCCCTCAAAGCTTTTCTTGACATATATGGAAGATATAAACTGAATTTTACAGAAATATTTTCTGTGTGCTCCTAAGAGGAAGAGCTGAAACAGCAAAAAGTAGTGATCATAAAACTTACAGCAAGTAGAATCACAGAGGAAAAATAAAGAATTTTAAACTTGAGTTGCAATCCTGAGCACTCAAACAAGATGCATTAATTTATTTTTGTAAGCTACTGTAAAATTCTGGTTTCTGTAACAAGTTTTAAGACTGCAGTGTGGAACAGTGCATGTATACGCCTATTGAGAAAGCCTTGGTTTAAGGCTACTAATCACAGAATCACTAAACGGTTTAGTTTGGAGGTGACCTGAAAGATCATCAAGTTCCAATGGCCAGTTGCCAACCATTCGATAAGGCTGCCAGGATATCATCCAAGCCTTTGAAGGTTTCCAGGGATGGGGTATCCACAAATTCTCTGCGCAAACTGATCCACCCTTTCAGGAAAAAACAAACAAACAAACAAACAAACATACTCTGTCTAATGGCCAACTAAAATCTCCCCTCTTTTAGTTGAAAGTAATTTCAACTTGTATTATCAAGGCAAACTCTAGATCTCATGTGAAAATTGAGAAAATAATGATCAGAGTAAGCTGATCATTGCAATATTGCCTTGAAGTTGCATTCTACAGAATTTATGCTTGCTAAGTGTTATGGAGATTATCTAACCCAAAAAGATTATCCAGATCTAGAAGTGCCTGAAACCAGCTGCGATTCCTATATTGGACTAAAAAGTTCCCCTGGATCTGAAATTCATGCTTCCGTGTACAATCAGAAGCAACTTCCTTCCAGAAGCCCACTATTCAAAGTGGAAAAACACAGCCACTATGAAATAAAATTACAGCCCTAGGTCATATAATCTACTGCCTAGGACTAATCTGATTTTATCTGCCCTATTACCATCCCTTCTGAACCATACCATACCATACCATACCATACCATACCATACCATACCATACCATACCATACCATACCATACCATACCATACCATACCATACCATACCATGCCATGCCATGCCATGCCATGCCATGCCATGCCATGCCATGCCATGCCATGCCATGCCATGCCATGCCATGCCATGCCATGCCATGCCATGCCATACCAGAACACTTAAGCACAGTATTTAATTACAGACATTTATTTTGGTGGCTTTGTTCTAATTTGCTTTCTTTTTTCCCCTAATTGTGGACAGTGCAGATTGATTTCACATAAGCCAACAAGACTAAGCATTTCCCCTTATTTAATGAGTTTTATTTCTTTGTGTATCTGCAAAAATATATGTAGAAACTTACATATGCAAGTATACAGCTTTGAGGACGTAAATGCAGCAGACAGCATTACGTCTGCTGATAATATGTACAATTTACCAATACCAAATCAATTCACATGCAGTACTCTTGGCAGATGAGATCAAATTTTTATCCTAAATCAATAGTGAATTAATTAACAAGATAGTAAACAAAAGTTACATCTAATGGATCACCAGGGCTATATCTGAAGGGGAATGAAAGGGCTGATTAACCCAGTGGTATTGCAGTTCTCCACGCCTAAGTTCTTTACAGGATGCAGGATACAGGTTATCCTGTTTTCAGTATCTGTGCTCTGAATGTAGTAAAATTACCATGAGCGAAGATATCTCCTGTGATCTTTCCAGGAAAAAGAAAAACAACAAAGACTTTGTACATTAAACTGCAAAGGTAACCTATTTGAGTTTATAATCATCTCAGTAAAGATAAGACAGTGCTTCTTGTTGCTGCAGTAGGTGTACAACAGAATTTCTAAGAGACAGATAATTTTCCAGAAAGTTATGTCTTAAATAGGTGGAAGGGTTAATGTGACAAAAATGCTGCTTTTTCCTGGTTAATTGTAGAAGGATCCTGGAGCAAACAACTCAAATATAACCATCCTGCATCTCACCCTTTGTGTCAGATTTTTGGGGAACACTCAAAGAGAGATGCACAGTTCTCCCTCCTACTAGCTTTTCCCTGGGGACTGCTGTGAGGGGAATCGGTTCCAGATAATGAAGCCAGTAGGGTCCAGGAATCAGTTGGTGGGAGGCCAAACACTCTGGATCTGAGAAGATCCTACAGACTTTGTGCCCAGAATGGCAGCTGCTTGGAGACCAGTATGAGCGGAATGTAGTGCCAGCTTCTAGAGCCAAGCTGGGTTTGTAGGCCCAGGCTGTGGTGCCTCCTCCTCGAGCCAGTGGGGCCTTCTCCCTCAAGCCTAGTGGCCTGAGCCATCCACAAATGTCAGTGTTCTGTTGAACCCAGAGAGAGCCATGGAGCTGATCAATTTTAGAATGAAAAAGCTTAACACTGAGAAGGATCAGAGCCGTTGGGCAAGACAAAGAAAAAAGCAACATTGTCCTGTTCATGTTTGTCAAAAAGCTGCCTTCTTCCATCTTAGTGTGGTTTAAGGCTATAGGCAGTGGGAAGTGTAATTGGTTTGGTGTCCTAACAGCGCTGTAATCATGTGAATGATTTAAAATGAAACAGTGCTTGCATTTTAAACACACATATACATAGAGCCCATTAGTACTATAATCATTCAGTGTGGTGAAGTCCACATCAAATCATAGAATATTTGGGGTTGGAAGGGACACTTACAATTATCTACTTCAGCCTCCCTGCAATAAGAAAAGACTTGAAAACTAGCTTGAAATAATCTGAGTTGTTCTTTTTTCTCTGTTATCTTCCCAAAGGTACACTCCTTCAGATGTTCTCACAATTGCTAATCAATTGGTAGTTTTTCCATGAAGAATGCCTTTTGCTTAATTGGTTACATTGCTGAGCAGTGTAGCCAAAAGTCATTAGTTCTCCTTGTAGGATTAATACTGGTACAAATTTTCTGAGATCCAAAACAGAAATAAGATGTTGTATCTAGTATTTAATGTAAATTTCTCTAATTAGTCATGAAAAAAAAAGAATATCTATTGGGATAGTGTGGGAAAGGAAGACTCTTTTGTCAGTTTTTAATCTTCTTACCAAAACCACTTCATACAGCACAATAAAGCTTTATATCCTTTCTATCTCTCCTTGATATGTATTTTTAATAAGGTGTTTCTTATTTTAATATTTTATTTTATTTTATTTTATTTTATTTTATTTTACCTATTTGTTTGTTTGTTTGTTTCCAACAGTTTATTGTGTCCCTGGATAGTTAAACTGATCTATATCTCAGCTTCATCTTTGTATGTACACTGCAGAAGAAAATCTTCCTTTCCCCACATGATTTGCCAGAACTGTTTGCTATTTGTCATTTCATCCTCTCTGCTATAGAAATATAGAGAAAAATATAAAGAACATTGACTAAAACCATAAAGATTTATAAAGCCAACAAGACACCAACAGCATAGTTTAAAATCCTTAGGATGGCAGCTCATTTCTGATAATTCAGAAATGCTTAACTCTGCATATAAGATGAAGTGAACAAATGAATATGGTGAAAGCACTTTGGAAGGACCAAGTTGCTGAAGGATAGAACCCAGACATCATCCTGCACTGCAAAGGAAATAATCCCTTACCACCTCTTGCTTCCAGGAGATACATGTCTTTCATTTTCCCTGCTTGAGACAGCAAATTGTAGTATACAGATTATCACAATATAGAAATTTATGTTTATGACCTTTTTCTTGAAAACCTTAAAAAATTGTGAAATTAATTAAATTCTACATATGTTTCAATCTGCTCCAAAAAAATTTTCTTGATTTGAGACAGTATGTTCTAACCAACCTGATGGTTCACATGAAATACAAGATATGCGAGTCACAGTGTTGGAGGTCGTAATTTTGATTCTAGAATGTATTTCAAAAACCATTTCCTTTGTCTTTACTTCATTTTCCTAAGCATAACAGAAAAGGAAAAATTGGGATAAGATAAAATGAGTCCTACAACTTTTTGTGTGTGAAATTTCTATTGTTGAATTTCTAAGCTTAGGAGTGAGAATTGCCACACTATTTTCTCTCTCCTCCCAGCCTGCACAGTGTTTTCCGTCACATGAACAGAATAACAGAATATTCTCCTGAGTGGAAAACAAATCACAGAATTGTCCCCTTGAAAGATGATCCTTTCTCTCAGACCAGAGAGATTATGACCAGACGTAAGTGGAACAGTGCAGAAGAAAGAGGAATGCTGAGATCTGTGGGGTTTTGTTTTCCATGGGGGGAAAAAAAAAAAAAAAAAAAAAAAAAAAGCTTTATAAACGGATCTGCCATGCTACTTGTTCTCTCCTTTTCACATGGGGCCAAAGAGCACTGACTATTCCCAGCTCAGTGGCAGTGCCCTTGGCAGGACCCCAGGAAAGGCATTTTTCCAGAGAGAATTAAAAATGAGTCCCATAGGTTCTCTGTTCTGCAATGCCAGTGCAGTATCCAAATTTAGCAAATACTATTCTTCCACTCCTATCTAAATTGACTGTATTTGTGGCATTTACGCATGCTATTTCCTTCAAGATGGGAAGCTCTCCAGGGTTTGGTGTAATAACTGCGTCTTCAAGCCTCCTACACTCTCTCTGTGATCTACTGTATACTTTCTTGAAGGTAAAGATAATAAACAACTTTTCCAACTAAGCAGACTGTGACTTGGGAATAACGGTGTAGTTCAACATTTTTCTAGTGCAAATATATTATTTTTTGACAACTTACATCATTTTTTATTACAAAATACATAGGTCACTCTGAATGTAATGCCTCATATATTTTCATGGAAACGACAACTACAAACAGCACAATAACACTGCTTGATGGAGCAAAACACTAGTTTTTTTTACAGACTTCATCATTACCTATGCATTTTTGCCTAAAATGAACAAGAATTCTGCTTGTTATGGTTTTAAAAATCCGCACCAGTGAAGTTGAGCTACTCTTTCACAGTGACTATGATGGCATAGTTTCTGAAACACATAATCCACCAGCTCACTGTACTTGCATCTTTTCATACTTTCAAGATGTAAGGACATCAAGGGCAAACTTTAAAGTATTACTTTCATACTTAGAAGAAAAGTTCACACCCTGAGGAATTTGATAGAAAGAGGGATGGATAAGCAGTACAAGCCTTCCGAGTTTAATGCTTTGCTCAGTTGAATTTCTGTATGAAACTTTGGTATTTGTGTTAGGCTGACTAGGTAGTCTTTAAGGCCAGGAACTCATAGAGCTAGTGATGTGGCATCTAAATTAATCAGACAGGTTTTCCTCTTTCAGCTCTCAAGGGCAAAAGAAGCTCAGGTTAGTGTCAGTTCAAGTATTAACCTCTCAAAGAAGAATAGAGATGACTTCATAGGTTATATTCCTGGCCCTGCTACAGATTCAGGTTTTGATTTAGTTTCTCTGTTCTTGTAATTGCCTGTGATCTGGAGCTAGATAAAAACACTTAACTGCTTTCCATGTCTGTTTTGTAGCTTAATAACTAGATATTTGTTAAGAGATTCAAGTAATTTATGAGTGTAAACTGAAAATGCACTGCTTCTGTTGTTAATTAACAGCTATTATTTTCTTAAGGCTGTTTATTTTGTTTGAGTTTTAGAATGTTGAACAATCTCCTAATAGTGACGTTAAATTGATAGGCAGAGTAGGGACAATCTTTTTTCGGTGACATTTGCAAAGAATCTAACTCTTGATGTTTGAGAAAAAGAAGTTTTGTCTTTCTTCAACAAAGATAAAAGCCACATTCTACCTGAAGGCCTCATCTTTCCATGAGGACAAGACATTTCACATCTGATTTTGGCTCACAAACCACAGAATTTGTTTTTATATAATTCTCTTTTTTATTTCCTCTTCTTTCCTGTCTCTCTCTCTCCCTTTTCTTCCGTCTGGCGCACACACATACACATGGGTGCAGGTGTGAACATGCATGGTCTTAGGAAAGAAATCCACATATCAAGTTAAAAATAAATTGTGGGATGTTCCATTTTAAGACCTCCATATGACCTTACTTATCTGTCTCACTGAGGGACCCTCTGGGTAGCAAGTAATTGGAGTTCCTATTTTAGGAGGCAGAAATGACGTAACACACAGTGAGTGAATGATGGGTTTAGCATCCAGTTCATTATATGTTAATGTGTTACAGAAAAAAAAAAAGAGAAAGATTCCGTTTCATCTTCATCAGGGATCTAGAACCAGAGACAGCTAAAAGCAAACAGAAGGAAAATTTTTAATATAGATACACACCCACTGTTCAGTCTGGAATTTGCTCCTTTCTAGTCCATGATGCTGGAAATCATTTGCGTACAAGCATGGGTATGTGAAGATGAATGGTACTAGCACACACCTTGGTTTCCCCTTTATAAAGACTTGAGATAGTATCCTTATTAGTTATAAGTTTATGTCCCAGTGAGGTTAAGGAAGGTTGCACCTTATGAATCATTCATATGTCAAGAAGATCTAAAACCAAGTGAAGACTTGTCTAAACTTGAGTATGACTTCTCAATGCCTATTTACAAGTGATGATGTGCTGGATTTTGAGGGGCTGGCATCAAGAAGTATCCAGTAATCACTGTTAAGCAGTAAGAATATTGAGAATGGAGAGTGATGACAAATTTTCAGGAAAGACGCCGCTAGTGAAACACTGTGAATTCAACCTATGCAAGTCCGTCAACTTCTGAACAAATGTTAGTGTGTAGCTCAGTCTTAAAGACAATCAGTACAAATCCGCTGTCCATGATCACCTGCCCCATTATCTTTCTTTTTTCTTGAGCTTCAGCTCATCTGTGACTTGAGCCAGTAGTCTTTCAGCTAAGTTTTGGCAATCTAGTAATAATTCAGTCTTCAACTAAAATGTGTGTTCCTATTGTACTGCTTCTACCTAAGTGGTGGAGTGACACAAGAGAGTTTCATTTCAAACATCTGAAATCTTGAAGTACTTGGATAAATCCAAGATACCTCTGTCTAGCTCCACTTTAGGAGTGAGGCAAAGGTTCTTTTGATATGTTATGCCTGGCGTGAGATTAAGAAGAAGAGCATTCAAATGTTGATCCGACCAGTTTATTAGAAATGATAGACAACTGAGGGGATGGGGAAGGGAGAGTGACGAATACCAAAATTAGGGTGATGGGGACGGGAAAGTAGGCGATAGAAAAGTTAGAAAAGAGCAAGAATCAAGTTAAGCGGGGAATAGTCACCTCCTGGATGCAGCAGCGACCCGCAGTAAGTTGTTACGTTGGTAGGGGAGAGCAGCAGCAGAGTAGCAGGCCGCAAGCAGCAGATCAGTGCAGCGCAGAGCAGGCGGTCGGAGTACCGTGGTCTCAAGAAGCGGAGTCTCGGGCAGCGAGGTCTCACGGAGCAGAGTCTCGAGCAGCAATCCCAGGAGAGACAGTAAGCAGCAGTAGGACGGCGGTGGAGGAATCGGAGGTCAGTTACCTAAAAGATTCTTGCAGCATGCAGGCATCTTCTTCATCATGCAGGCGAAAACCTCCTTGTTTCTGTAGTGAGGCATCTGGTGTCAGAAAACCTAAATTCGGGGTTTGTACATGTCCTTTTTATCCCCCTTCCTCCCAGCCCTCGTGACATTCCTGGAAGGCTCGGGTCAGAGTCACTGGAGATGGCAATCTTCCTTGAGATAGGCCAACACAAAAGACCACTTAAGGGCCATTAATCAGCATCTTATCTCCCTTTTGTAGTTCCCGGACTTGTCCATCTCCTAAACAAAGGGATTTCTCGAACCTTGGTTCCTGTGTGTCTCAGACAAAGGGAGTCCTGGAACCTTGGCCAGGACTTGCCTGAACTTGTCCATTTCAGCAAACTTTGAGACAGTAATGTAAAAAAAACATGGCCTCTTACAACCTCCTATAACACATATCAGTAATAAAATGTAACTGTGTCACAGAATCACAGAATCACAGAATTATCAAGGTTGGAAAAGACCTAGAAGATCATCTAGTCCAACCATTACCAATACTTCCCAGCTAAACCATATTCCTTAACACAACCTCCAAACGTTTCTTGAACACTCCCATGGTCGGTGACTCCACCACCTCCCTGGGCAGTGCATTCCAGTGCCTGACCACCCTTTCCGAGAAGTAATATTTCCTAATGTCCAGCCTGAATCTCCCCTGGCGCAGCTTAAATCCATTCCCTCTAGTTCTATTACTAATTATACGAGAGAAGAGGCCGACCCCCAGCTCACTACAACCTCCCTTCAGGAAGTTATAGAGAGCTATAAGGTCTCCCCTGAGCCTCCTCTTTTCCAGGCTGAACAATCCCAGCTCCCTCGGCCGCTCCTCATAAGGCCTGTGCTCCAGACCCCTCACCATCTTCACAGCCCTCCTCTGAACACGTTCCAGGGCCTCAATGTCTTTCTTGCAGTGAGGGGCCCAAAACTGAACACAGTACTCGAGGTGCGGCCTCACCAGTGCAGAGTACAGGGGGACAATGACCTCCCTATTCCTGCTAGTAACACTGTTTTTGATGCAAGCCAGAATACCGTTGGCCTTCTTGGCCATCCGGGCACACTGTTGGCTCATGTTCAGCTGAGCATTAATCAGTACCCCCAGGTCTGTTTCCTCAACACAGTCCTCCAGCCACTCCGCTCCAAGCCTATAGCGCTGCCTGGGATTGTTGTGGCCAAAGTGCAGGACCCGGCATTTGGTCTTGTTAAACTTCATCCCGTTGACTTTGTCCTTTTATGATTATTCCCAGGAGGATGCCATAGGTAGCAGGCATGATAGCTCATAAGTAGGTCTAGATAATAGGAAAAAATATATATATATATTTATTCAGTAGTGGGAGACAAATTGATATCCACTTAATCCCTTGTTTTTAGAGGCAATAAATTCAAAGTTAACAGCTACCAAAATAAATAAATAAATAATAAAAATAAAAATAAATAAAATAAAAAATTGATTTTCTTTATTTAACAATTTTAGAGGTCTTGAGCCGTAATAAAATGGCAGTTTTCAGGCTTCTATATATCCTTTAGGAACACTAAAGCATTCCTCTAGCCTCCCATAAGAGTGGCACTGGGAATTCCTAAGCTCTCTAGACTAGTATACAAGAGATTTTTCCTCTTATGATGTCCTTAAAGTAATAAAGTGAACATTTATCAGTACTTCATGTGACAACAGAAGAAATATTTCACGGATTGCCTTTATGCAGATGTTATTCATTGTTTGCTACACAGAATTAATCTGATCTATGATTGATACTAGCAAGAATGAACATTAGTTGTGAACACTAGACCTCTCGTTTTCCTGATATTCTTCATGTGATGAGCAGTAGAGGTATATTCTAATCAGTAATCAGATGTTATAGTGTAAAAACTGAGTGGTCAAAAGAGATAATTTTGACTTCTGTAAATCCTAAATATGTTCAGTAATTAACAATATTACTGAATAATATGTTCAGTAATAACAAATTGGGCATTTTTATTTCTAAATCTAAAACTAAAAAAGGCTACAGTATAAGTTTGATGCATTTATTGTTACAACCTGAATATATATACAACTTGACTGCATAGACAACAAGTAAATCAGATTTTGTAGATAACGGAATGTTTTCTGTAAGCAACAATACAATAAAAGCTATGCCTTAGCATCATGCTGCTTTATCAAAATAAATCCCACAGTCTTTGCTTAAATTCTAATTCCTGCAATAGATTCCTAAAATGAAAGTTTCATGAATTTTCTTTTACTTATTTTTTAAAGTTTATTTTCTATTTTCTATTTTTGTTTTATTTTGTATTCTTATTTTATTTCATTCTTGGTTTTTTTTTTTTCATTTTTAATTATTTGAAATGGAGTAGCTAAATTATTATCTATTCTAATAATTTAACTGTATTTTACATGCCTTCCAGTTGACCTAGACTAGAATGATGGTGTAAAGTATAAACTATGTACTAGCAATAAGAATGCAAATAAATACACATATGCATTAGGTAAAATATCTTTCCCAAGAACCTCATTCCTTGATAAATTCTTAGCAATTTCCTTATCTCTTCAATCACTTTCTAATGTGATTGAAAGACTCTACATTTCTGCATATAAATAAATCTTTTTAAGGTTTTTCATTAATTTCATAAGGAAGACACTCTTATGAAGCAATTTCTGACATGTCATCATCTCAGTTTTGCAGAGTCAAGGGCAATCAATATCTATATCAGTATCAAGGAAAAAGTCAAACAGCAGAAAGTAGTTGTGATGCCATAAAACCCTTGAAGCACTAAGAACAGATTAAAAAAAAACATTCATACTATTATTATTATTATTATTTTAGGACCAAATGATTCATATGAAATATTTATTTTCTTCTTCTTGCATTGTATTTGGGGAAGAAAACATATATATATATATATATCAAATTAATATATATATATATCAAATAAATATATATCAAATTATATTTTTGTATAGGAAGATAAAGTTTTGTTGAAAAAGTAAAAAAAAAAAAAAAGATGAAAGAAACCTGTCATTTTTATGTTTATTTGTCTAAGTCGACTAGCATCATGTCCTAATATTGAACAGTAAATATCTCATTTTTATATTGTATACT
Source organism: Perdix hodgsoniae (assembly GCA_035772895.1). NCBI lineage: Eukaryota > Metazoa > Chordata > Aves > Galliformes > Phasianidae > Perdix > Perdix hodgsoniae. Next base: position 34,106,949 of record JAPSGF010000003.1, read on the forward strand.
ACATAGAAGTATCATAAAAAGATAGATTTGACTGTTGACCTGAAGGCTTTGAGAAAGTGATACAATATGCATCACAGAACGTAGTTGAACTTAGTTTTCATTATTTGCACGTTGAATGATGTATTTATAGGAAGGAAGAAAGGGAGGGAGGAAAGAAGGAATGAAGGAAGGAAGGAAGGAAGAAAACAAAGAAGGAATGAATGAAGGAAAACTAATATCTAAGAAGTGCAGTGAAAGTTCTTCTTTGGTTGTATGTGAAAGGCTCACACATTCTATTAGTGACCAGTAGAATGAATCATAAAGTGACAGAATAATTTAGAGTAGAAATTACACTACAGATGCACTGGTCTAGGCCCCCACTCAGAGCAATTATGCATGTTGTATGTAATGCATATATATGTGTATATGTATGTATCACAGAATCACAGAATGGCCAGGGTTAAAAGAGACCTCAAGGATCATAAATCTCCAACCCCCCTGACACATGCAGGGCCACCAACCTCCTCATTTAATACTAGACCAGGCTGCCTAGCGCCCCATCCAATCTGGTCTTAAAAACCTTCAGGGGTGGGCATCCATAACCTCTCTGGGCAGCCTGTTCCAGTACCTCACTACTCTCTCTGCAAAGAATTTCCCTCTGACATCCAACCTAAATCTCCCCTCCCTCAACTAAAACCATTTCCCCTTGCCTTGCCGATATCAACCCTTTCAAAGAGTTGATTCCCCTCCTGTTTGTAGGCTCCCTTTAGGTATTGAAAGGCTGCAATGAGGTTACCCCGCAGACTTCTTTTCTCCAGGCTAAACAAGCCCAGCTCCCTCAGCCTGTCTTTGTACAGGAGGTGCTCCAGTCCCCTAATCATCTTTGTGGCTCTCCTCTGGACCCTCTCCAACAGCTCTGTCTTTCTTGTACTGGAGGCTCCAGCCCTGGATGCAGTACTGCAGACAGGGCCTCACAAGACCAAAGTAGAGGGGGACAATCATGTCCTTGTCCCTACTGGCCACCCCTCTTCTGGTAGAGCCCAGGATACCATTTGCTTTCCGAGCTGCAAGAGCACACTGCTGGCTCATGTTAAGCTTTTCGTCCATCAGGACCTCCAGGTCCTTCTCCACAGGGCTGTTCTCAAGGACTGCTCCTTCCAGTCTGTATGGATGCCTGAAATTCCTCTGGCCCAAGTGCAAAACCTCAAACTTCGTCGTGTTGCACATCATTAGGTTCACCCAGGCCCAACTTTTTAGACTGTTGAGGTCCTTCTGAATGGCATCCCTTCCTACCACCGTGTCAACTGCACCACTCAGCTTGGTGTCATCAGCAAACTTGCTGAGGGTGCATTTGATTCCGTCATTGATGTCATTGATAAAGATGTTAAAGAGCACCGGACTGAAGACAGACCCCTGGGGGACGCCGCTCGTTACCAGCCTCCATGTGGATATAGAACCATTAATCACCACCCTCTGTTTGAGGCCTTTCAACCAATTTCTTATGCATCGAGTGTATGCACCCATGTTTCCATCCATCCATTCACAAAATCTTCCTCTTTCTTACCATCTGTATTTTCTATATTCGTGCATATGCAAACATAGTTTCAGATTTAATACTAGAAAGTGAAACACAATCTCAAAAATTAAAAATGGCTGTGGAAAATTAATGTAGCTATAGTATGTACAGTGGTAGACCGTAGTACTCGTCAAGGCATGATGGGCCTTGCCTTTAACTGTTATGTATCCAAACTGGACAACTGAATTAGATGTGGTGGGAAGAAATGTAACATGTTTTGTGAATTTCATCATTAAGTAAATCTGTCTTGTATCACTCTGAATGAACGTACAATTTTACGTAAAAGATTTTCACAAATAAATATCTTAATTATTAATGTGGGAAACTTTTGACAATCTTAGTGGTAATGAGTTTCAGAACAACCGGTGTACTACAGAGAGACATATTTAAAATAATAATAATAATAATAATGAACTTCTGTAAGAATTAATTTGGAAAAAACAAATATTCTGTGCGTTAAGTATTGACATAAAAACTTCTAGGCATTTTCAGAAAGAGTTTCTGTAATTCTTGTAAGAGCTACAGTCACAATGAAAAACTCACCAGGTGATGCTCCTAGCTCTTTATTACAAATGCAATCAAAGTAGACTATTGAAACATCTTCTGGATTTGAATTCTATTAATCAAGGAGGCTTCTCGAACAGTGGAGGTCAGCAGCTGCTCAGAATACAGAGTTTAATTAAAACATCATATTAAGTCCCCTTCCCCCACCATATCATGCTCTGGTGATCTTAGATAATTGTTTAATAACCAGTTATGAAGTTTTTTTCATGACAGTGAACTATTGAGTTAATTATGGAGTTTTTAAAAATAGAGCATCAGCTTTTCATCTATAGGTAAAGTTTGTTCCAGCTGTTATTCTCTATAGCTAACACTGTCTAAGAATATCAAAAGTGAATTTTTTGATGCCATCTTTTTATATAAAATAATAATAATAAAATTTATTCTGAGTAATGAAAAAAAAATCAAAAAATGACTAGTATGTACAACAAAATGAAAGGATACTTATGCTTCTGTTCTTACTCATATTGAATAGTAGTTGGTTAATATTTCCAAATACATGTCTACTCTTGAAGCTGAATGCATATCTTCAATAGGTGTGAACCTCACTGCATAGAAGAAACATCAACACCACCTTTTAACATAGATTTGTGTGCATACCTATGAACAACACAGGTGATTTAACTTGCTGTGTCCCTATGTCCTTGCAGTAGTACCACGTCATCACAACTGAGCTGAGATCTTTCTAGGAGTCTGACACTGTCCATTGAAAGGGTAAGTGGCATTTGAGACTCTTAGTGTTGATATTGCCTTAGTTTGGACAGAGTAATTCAAACCATGATCATTTTGTCAGTGTTGTTCTGAAAAAGCACTGCTGGGTCAGGGTTAAAAGCAGGGCTATATCTGCCTTGATACACACTTCACTGATTCTCTTCAAGTGTCATGCAATTTGCATCCAAACTATACATCTTATTATGCAGAGCAAACTGATTCTAGCTAACCTTCCACTTCTTCTCTGATTCCTTTCTTCACGGTAAATTGCTGATAAGTCTCCTTGTTTGTATTTAAAAGATGAGATTATAGAAAAGAAGAAAAAAGAAAGGGGGGAAAAAGAAAAGAAAAGAAAAAAAGAAGAAAAGAAAAGAAAAGAAAAGAAAAGAAAAGAAAAGAAAAGAAAA